>JALMQS010000150.1:7683920-7895455 GCA_024734495.1 Forficula auricularia | reverse complement strand
CTGATTCAATTTAAGAACCAAGTGAGGATATATCTTAAGAGGGACAGTTGAACATTTCTATTGAGAAATATTGAGAAATATTATAACTTTAGTATTAAGATTTGTAAATATTGTAATATATATGTATGAAAAATACATTTAAATATAAATAAAATAAAAAAATAAATAAATAAATAAAATAAAATAAAAAAGTAGGATCCGTCGAGTTCGATTCATAAAATGTATATGTTTGGCACCGACTTCAAAAATTCATGTATATATATTTCGTAGTTTAGTTGTAACTAAATTAGATAATTATTTTATACCTTTTAGTGCATTTTATTTGATTTTTGAACTCTTCTTCTTATTATTTTATTTGTTACATTTGATTTTTTTGAAGTCGGTTTTATTTTTTTTCTAAAAATTATTTTTATATCAAGTAAATTTTTATTATAATAAGCCGAGTAGCTGAAACCATAATAATCAGGGTGACCCAAAACTCAATGTTAATGATTTTTCTACATGTACTATAAATCTCGGCTAATAATAATTGAAGGGCTACAGCTAAAAACTATCAAGGTCCATTTCAAGTTTTTGTAAGAATTTATTTTCATAATTTAAATCAGGTGTGTCCAACCTCTTAGCTTACAAGTCGCATTTGAAGTAAAAACAAATGCCCCGGGGCCGCAGATAAAATATATTGATTCTATTGATATTTTTTAATAAAAAAAAGACTGACTAGTTTTGATAAATGGCCTAAATTCATGTTTCGTAAAAAATAAAAGAGTTAATAATATAGAATAATAATGATATCCTCCATGACAAAGAAGCAAAAATTTCTTAAAAATATATAACAGGAATAGTAGGGAATTGGATCAAATTAAAAAACATAGGTTTTTTTAAATGGGTCAGTCGTTTCGTCAATTTATTTTTACTTTCTCAGTGGATACAAAACGTCTGGCGCATTAAAAAAAACTTATATGTTTTTAATTTGATCCAATTCCTTACTATTCCTGTTATAAATTTACTATGAATACGAATGATGTAATATTTTATTAAAAATATTTATATCTAATAAAAAATCGAGTCAAAATATGATAAAATTATGATTATTTTTTCGGAAATTTTAATATATATTTTTTCACATTCAAAATCTAAATTTTATTTTTCGAAAATTTTTTGGGAGATTGTCCAATTTCTTCTTATTTTAAAAACAAAAAAAAATAGATCAAATTGTATCAGATATGTTTTTTCCAGAAAGTATTATATATAAAAATCTTAATGTTTTAAAGAAATTTATAATTTTATGTTGAGTCGCATTCATTGCAGTGCTGGGCCCCGGTTTGGACCAAAAATTTTATATTGTAGTTTTCGTTTAATAAACGTATTTTGAATTACACTAAAGAGAATTTTCTTTAATATTGCCTCCCATATTTTTTTTTATGAAAATGATGAGAGAAGGAGTTATACCAAAAAGTTGCAACCCCTAAAAGGCCTGGGTTGGCCCCTCCATCGTGAAAAGAAGAAGAAAGAATTTTATGGGCTGGGCGGAGGTCGAAGGTATCTGTGGATACGGGTCTTAAATAGCTGAAGGTTATAAGTCGCGGGAAAGATGGTGGCAGGGAGTGAGTTCTCAGTCTCTGGAGGTCATAGGGTCATAAAGTTGGGGAAAGCGCTTGTTCGACAGCGAAGGGGTGCTGAGCGTTTGAAAACCGCGTGTTTCTCGTAAAGAGGGCATTAGGGGGGATAATTGATTTCAGCTCGACTGAACAGACACCGTGATAGTATCTGTAGTACAGGGAAAGGGCAGAAACGGTTCTTCGGTGAGCCAGGGAGGGGCCAGCCCATACAGGCCTTTAGAGGATGGACCTTCTGGTGTATCTCCTTCTCACATCAATATCATTGAAAAAAATTAATTGCTCGCTTCTGAATTCCATCCAGTGTAGCAAGAGAATGCTTGGAGGCACTCCTCCACAGATGAGAGCCACCCAGACAGGGACGAATTTGAGACTTATACAGTATAAGAAGTTGACTGGGAGTATAACAGCGTCTAGACCTAAATAGGAGACCAAGCGCAGCTTTAGCAGTGGTTGAGATATGGTCATTCCATGAAAGGTCAGATCCTAGAGTTACGCCTAGCATTGAAATTTTATCCCTAAATTCTAATGAGTTTGAGTCGAATATACGTACAATTAGGCTTGGAAGTTTCAATTTAGATTTCTGAAATGTTTTCCTAAAATGATAATGATCGTTTTTAGTAGTAACCATTCACATGTTATTTATTGTGCTGCTGCTGCTTTTGAGAAGAAACAAGATGAGTGAGTCAGGTCCATAGCAGTTTGGACTCGCCTGGTATCAGGCAACCAGGAGAACTAGAAGGAGTCTTCGAAAGGGAAAATGCCCGCGCGCGACCCTGAGAGAGACGAGCCAAGTTGGGGGTAGACGGGCGTGAAATACATCCCCATATTATATTAGAAATACAAAACAGAACTAGATTAATATCTTAGCCCAGTCATATGGGAAAATATTAAAAAATGCCTAACATACATGATGAAAAAAAGTGCAGCCTCTAAAAATGGAAATTAGCCAATTTTAATAAATTTTTCGGCGGGATTATAAATATCAAAGAATTTTTAAAGAAAGTTCACTCTAAGGATAAATATTAATAACTTTTTAATAATAATACGTTATGTTCAGTTAAAAATAATTAAAAATTCCTGAATGATATTATTGTTGTTTTACTCTATTTCTTAACCTTTTTGAATAATAGATTAACTGAATATACTTCTTTCTTTCTATAATCGCATAGAAGTCGCTCATTTTCTCACTCGCAAAATTGTAATTGTGCTGCTGAAACAAGAAAACGAATTTTCTCTATCCAATCGGGTCCATGAGACAAATAAAATATTTCTAATTAAAAAAGACTGAAGATGAAGTTCAAACTTCAAAACAAAATTTTAAAACAAAAAAAAATAATATGAACACTTATTTATATTTGGTTATATTATATTTAGTTGCATCAAACAGAGGAAAATCTAATTAATTTCTCTTTATGAATCACCAACTCTGTTATTATCGAAATACTAAATATTTCAATTAAAGAATCAAAATGTCAAAATTAATGCCCAATGAACTAGTCAGAATCATACACACAATTTCTAAAACAAACTTTTTTGTAATCAGACGACCTTGCAACGTAATGATCTTAAAACTTTGATTTTTTTTCAGGAAAACAAAATTTCCCTTACTATATAGTTACTAAAAGAATAATTTATTTTAATTGTTTAATAATGGAAATAAAATGAAGTATGTTAAATTATTATTTGAGGAATAAAATATGGTGCTGCTTTTGGAAAGGAGATGAGAAGAGAGTCGGGTCCATTGGACGCGGCTGGTATCAGGAAACAAGGATTGAACAGAGAGGAGTTTGCGCGTCTGCGCGCCAGAGGGATGCAACCCCTCTGGTAAAAACGGGACGGGGTGGAAGAGAAAATCAACTGGTGTAGACTCCACTCGACTTTCAGACGAGTTTCTCTCTTATTTGAAATCATCCTACTAATTATCTTATTTCAAATTACTTGAATTTGGGTTTACCCCAAGATGTTTTGAAAAAACTGGAAAAAAGTCAAACAAGATAAATGTAAGGATTTTTAAAATAAAATAAACTGAGCGAATTCATACCGTTTCGGTCTCCGATAAAGCCTTTTATTGTGAACATCGAAATATGTCAAAATATATGTTAATGGTATACAGCTTCCTAACTATCAACTTTTCGTTAATAACCTTCCTTTTCAAAATAAAAGTTCATAAAATTTCCTACAAATTTCATCATTAGGTTTGTTTCTCAGGCCAACCATTCGGGCTCAAGCGCTAGTTGAAAATTGGCGTATTTTTTCTGTTTCCGCAAATCCCAAAAACTCGCATTTTTTCGATTTTCTCCCATTTTGACCATGAAGGAGCAGGTTTTCGACAAAGACCATTCTAGACATTTTTTAACTAGATTAAATTTTCTAAAATTCAAACACAGTTTCATCTTAATTGGATAATGATAACCCGTACCGTAATGAGGTTGAAGATTTGAAAAATTGATATTTTTTGCAAAAAATCGCAATTTTTCCTTCATAAAATGAAAACCACTCATCCTATTGAATTTGATTGATTCCTGTCTCACTAGGAAATTTTGTTTACTTGAACCACTTTTTTGTTAAAACTCTTAGATTTTTAGATATCCAGCATTTTCCATTGAGCCCGAATGGTTAATCGGAGAAAAAAACCTAAATTATGAAATTTGTAGGAAATTTTATGAACTTTCATTTTGAATAGTAAGGCTATTTACGAAAAGTTTATAGTTTTCGAGTTATAAGCAAAAAACTGCCAAAAAATGAGAATTTTTACCTTTTTTTGCATTTTTGACAATGTTCCGTCAACAAATTTTGTTAGCAAACCTCAAATTCAGCACACCCAAAAACACAAAGTCTCGAAGAAATTACAACTACCCCAAAAACTTTAGGGGTAAAAACAATTTAACTGGACTATTTGTTTTAATAAAAAAAAAATTCCCACTAAATATTTTGCTTTGTAGATTGACCCCCCACCCCCATGAAAATTTTCTGGCTACGTCACTGGGCAAGAGCATCACATAGAGTCACATCTCAAATTTATTATTTATTTATAAATAATAGCTAAATAAATACAAATCTCTTATAAAACAGTCTATGGTAGATCTAAATATCAAAAATCCACACGTTTTTCAGCAGAAATACTCCCTTTATCAATGGAAATTTGAAAAATTGAAAAAAATGATTTCTTTAAAAAAGAAAATTAAAAGCAACTATTAACATTGAAAATAGAGCACGATAGAGATTGTCTTGTAGATGAAATTACCTTGAATGGAAATGAAAAAATATAAATATTTATGATTTTTTTTTTATTGCTAAATATTTTTCATAAATACCTACTAGAAAAAAGACGATAATATATCAGATGATTGAATTCTTGTTGTTTAAAATTTCGAACATTTCTAAAATTAATATTTTTTCTAAATAGTGTTCTAAATTTAAAATTTTGGTGATTGGAATAGACAAAATTGTGTTCAAGCTTAGTTGAATGGCTTTTTTTAGGCAACTTATTTTTTAAAATTTCTATTGATAAAGGGAAAATTTCTCCTGACACGTTTAAATTTTTAGTAAACGTTTATAGATTGATTTACAAAATATTTGTATATATTTATAAGCCCAAAATCAAGACAATTTTTTATTTTTTCAAATTATAATACCTAATTATAAGCCCGGAAGTTCTTCAAATAATTAAATAAAAGACAAGACTGTGGATGAATCTAAGCTAATAAGATAGAAAACGTGTTTTGACAAAGAGGATTTATAGGGGGTATTTTAGAGTGTAAATTGGCCAAGGAAATGGTAAGGCTGAAATCAGAATATTTCCCCCAGATAATTATTAGTAAATGGGAATTTTAAAGAATTGGGAAAGTTGGTATAAGACACGGGTCAGCAAACTGCGGCTCGCGAGCAACGTGCGGGTCTTTAGACACACTTAAATGCGACTCAGAAATAAAATGGGAAATGAAAATAAAACTACCAGAGTTTAATTTTTTTGAAAAAAACTTTCACTCAATGTTCTCAGATCTACATAATTATTTTATATGAGCAATCTTTTCTAACAGGAATTTTATTAAATATTAATTGAGGGTCCAAATTACTGATGACAATTAGGAAACGAGGCTTGAATTAAAAACCACTTGTTAGAAAACGGACTCAGAAATTTTCTAAAGAAATGTAAACTATTTTCTCAGACTGATTAAAACAATTGAATTTTGGTGTTAAATTCAGTTAATAAAGATATTATTATTATAATTTTTTTAATACTACATTAAATTTTGCTTATTTGTAAATAATTTTTATAAAAAAAATAAAACCGACTTCAAAAAATTAAATGCAACAAATAAAATAATAAGAGTCAAAAATCAAATAAAATGCACTAAAAGGTATAAAATAATTATCTAATTTAGTTACAACTAAAGGACGAAATATTAACATGAAATCACTTTTTGAAGTCGGTGCCAAACATATATATTTTATGAATCGAGCTCGACGGATCTTACTTAGAACGTTTCACGGGTAAGCTGGTTTGTTTAGCACCGACTTCAAAAAGTGATTTCATGTTAATATTTCATCGTTTAGTTGTAACGAAATAAGATAATTATTTTATACCTTTTAGTGTATTTTATTTGATTTTTGAGTTCTTATTATTTTATTTGTTGCATTTAATTTTTCGAAGACGGTTTTGTTTTTTTCTATAAAAAATATTTTATTTTTCTCTTTTTAGTGATATTATTAATAGTGACTTAAGATGATATTTTGTATGCATCACGTAAGAGACAGATTCGGGCGAAGAAATCAGGAAAAGATAATAAAATTCAATTCATAAATATAGAAATTCTCTCGAAACGTTTGCGGGTATTAAATGAATGATTTAAGATTTTTTTTATTAAAGATTTTATTATAATTTCGATTATTTGCTCATAAGAATTGGAGATTTACCTTATTTCGTCATTGATCATATCATCAAAACTTGACCAAATTAATATGGGACCACTCCTAAGGTACCCCTTTTCCAATAAAAAAAGAATCATTGAAATCGGTCCACGTGCCAAAAAGTTCTCGATGAACATACAATAAATAAATAAATAGTTAGAAATCTTGATTATCTTGGAGCTATACTAATCCAAACGCAGAAAGAATAATTAAAATCGGTTCATAAACAAAGAAGTTATGCCTGAACAAACATAAGAAAAATGGTCCAATAGCGATGAAAAAAAATTGGAACAATCGGAAACTATACTGAAAAGAATGCAAAAAAAATCATCAAAATCGGTTCACAATTGGCGAAGATATCAGGTAGCATAGACACACAAAAAAAAAGTCAGTCGAATTGAGAACCACCTCCTTTTATGAAGTAGGTTATAAATATATTTATCTATATGGCTCTAGAATGATTTTTAAATTTTTGTCTCGAAAAGTTTGCCGACTCTTGATGTAGGATAAAGCAGAGAAGTCGAGTAATTGCGTCAAACCAGTCATAGGTCCGAATATCTACTCGAAAATTATCATGATACTTAGGCATATCCGACCCAATGAACTATATAGTATTCTGTCAAATTCAATTTAAATGCTCTCTAATAAATAATAATTAAATTATTATACAAATAATGTAATATTATAAATAAATAAATTACTTTATAATTAAATAAAAGCGAGATGGGATAAAATTGAATGAATGCAATCATTATGTACTTATACATATATACATATATTATTAATTGAATTTAACTCGATGACTTTGATTAAATGATTTTGATTATTACTAATATTATGAGTACCTAGTATTTGGATTAAGCACTATTCATTTAATCAAAACATTTGCTTAAATAATAAATGAAATAATTAATAATTATTACCAATGAAATAGAACAATTAAGGGTAGGTTTTTTTGTCATAAATAACGCATAAACGAGGAAATCGGATTTTAATCATAGAATTAATGTGTGTGTATGTGTGTAATTTTAACATATAACACATGGCCAAATGTAAATACCGAAGGTTTTTCTTCCTAATATACCTATAGGTATTGTATAACTAATTTCTAAATAACATGGTGTCGATTCTAGAAGAAACATTGAATTAAATATAAAATTCTAAAAATAATATTTATTTATTTATTATTTGTGGAACACCAACTAGTATTTTACCTTTTTAAATTTATATTAAATTAATTTTATTCAAAATTTTTCACCTATTTTGACACAATCCTCCTTAGAAATTATTAATATTCCAAGTTCAGCAACATTACTGGTACCTAGCTATTCTACATAAGAATTCTAATAAAATAGAAAATGCGTCGTTCTATTTTATTAGAATTCTTATGTAGAATATAGGTACCAGAATCAATGTTATATTTCTAAGGCGGATTGTGTCAAAATAGGTTAACTTTGAATAAAATTAATTTAATATGCAATTTGGATGTTGATGAAGGCAGTCCACGGTGGTTGTAAAAAATAAGACTATAGTGGTTTTATTATTTTACATTTATTTGTTAAACCGACGTTTCGGAGATTTATTCTCTCCTTCTTCAGGGTAAACAAAAAGTCAATGAAAGTAGTTCAAATCATAATTACTTCCTGTCTCCTTTGACAATGCCAAAAAAAACATTATAAAATTTTTCATCTCGAATAGAAATAAAGTAAAATAAAGTAAAAAGCAATTGATGATTTTTACTTTATTTCTATTCGAGATAAAAAATTTTTATAATGTTTTTTGGCATTGTCAAAGGAGACAGAAGTAATTATGATTTGAACTACTCATTGACTTGTTTACCCTGAAGAAGGAGAATAAATCTCCGAAACGTCGGTTTAAATAAATGTAAATAATAAAACCAATATAGTCTTATTTTTTACAACCACTGTGACTGCCCTCGTAACATCAAATTGCATATTTATACCAGTCACGTCTCCTAAAGAAAAACTCTATCAATTAATTTAATATATATATATACATATCGAGTATATTATTAAGTTTGTTTTTAATTTGTGAAACACCGCCTAATATTTTATACCTTTATTTTTAAATGCAATCGAATGCGAGAAGGGGTGCACCAGTAAAGATGCAGCCCCTATGGATCTCGAAAGACCCTTGCATTACCGGAGAGAAGGGGAAAGTTGATTAAATGAGAGGGTGGAGACGTAGGTGTATATGCACTCGGGTTTTGAAGGTTTGAAGATTATAAGTGCTGGGAAAGATGGAGGCTGGGAGAGAGTTCCAGTTCCTTGAAGTCATGGGGATATATGTATTGGCGAATGAAGTGGTCCGGCACTTTTCTAATTTGACCGAGAAAGAGTGTTGGGAGTCGGCAAAACGTGTGCTGCGTGCAAAGCATGCTTTGGGGGAATTATTGATTTTATCTCATCAGAGCACCTGCCGTGATAGTATCTATAGAAAAGGGAAAGGGCAGAGACATTTCTTCGATGAGCTAGCGAGTCGAGGGAGTCGGTGAGGGTAGAATCGTCAATTAGCATGACGGCTCGTTTCTGAATTGCATCCAGGGTAGCAAGAGAATATTTAGAGACTCCTCTCCATAGATGAGAGCCGTATTCGAGACGGGGGCGGATTTGGGCCTTGTAGATGGTGAGAAGATGTGGGGGCTTGAAAAATCGCTTGGATTTGAATAAGTGGCCAATCTTCCTTGCTGCAGATTTCGCCACAGAGGAGATCTGTTCATTCCAAGACAGGTTAGATGCGACAGAGACGCCCAACATGGATACGCTGTCACACATTTTCAGGGTATTCGAATCGAAGTGAATATCAGGGAAATTTCTATTTTCGCGCCTAGAAATTAGACAACATTGAGTCTTCTTTGCATTAAAGTTAACTAAATTTTGAGAGGCCCATTTATTCAATTTGTCTAGGTCGAGAGTGATTGAGGAGGCGACATTGATTCGATTATACCTTTTAATTTACCATACAGGGTATGGTCAAGTATTGTAATCGTGCATGAAAAAAGTGGTTTTTTTCCTTCTTTTTATTTCGAAATTTCTCAAAAACGGCTGAAACTATTTTCATTAAAAAATTGAGCAAAACCATGGCATTTCGCTCTACAACTCAACTCATGCTTGAGTTGTTTGCCATAAAAGAATTTAGTCTTTTGATTTTAAGTCGATTCTTACACGTTTTCAGTAGAGGTTGCAATTAATAGTCAAAACATCACAAATGAAATGCAATAAGGTTATTCTTCTAGTATTAGATAAGAATCGATCGTTATTTTTGATTTTAAGCCGATTCCTCTATGTCTTCAGCAAAGGTAACGGATAAGAAAACAACGCAGTTGCTATGGTTACTTATAAAATTTCCTCCCAAATTTTTAGCATTTCACAGAGAGAAGCCTATCCATTTTTACTTAAGTTAGGTTAAATGAGCTATATTAAACCGATCAAATTAATAAATTTTAAAGAATTTAAAAAAGTACTATCTTACTCTAGAGTAAAGTACTTTAAAATATAATTTATACTAAAAACTTTATTTAACCTTTTTTGTGGTCCCAAGGGTACTTAATTAGGATATTAAATTTCATCAAAATTGGTTAAGTCATTTTCAAGATATTTAGAAAAAACTAAAAAAGTACTAAAATAAAGTACTAATGTTTGTTGGCCGATATGTACCAAAAACTAATCGGCGCTTCATTTTGTTAAAAGAATGGTAGGTTTTCAATTTCATTTCAATCGTTGCAACGGTGTGAAAAAATCGTGGACCAAAAAAACGATAACATACATTCATACATCCATACATATATACATACATACGCACGCACTAAATGGTAAAATCGCACTTTTTGGCCTCTCGACGAGACACCCATGGAATTTTTGGCAAAACCGTCACGTGCTAAAATTCAACCTAATTGAATACTACAATTTGTGACTAATTGAGACCATGAGTTCCTTAGTCTTTACCTGAAGACCCTTTGAAGCCACGCTTGCTTCGAGACCAATTACAATACTTTACCCATGCTTCGCATTGGATAAAATAAAAATTTAATGTTAAATTTAAAAAATAACGAAAAAGTTCTGCGTTTATCAATGAATTTTATAAAAAATGAGCAAAAAATAAAATAAAATTTTAAAAATTTAAGAATTTTTTTGGGGGTAGCATTCTCTGGTTGAAATGTCACCGCCCGACACTGACATATTGATAGATAATATACATTCACTAGTTAACCCTCAAAACTCTGCTTTAAATATTTAATAATTGGCTGGATAAATCCGTATAAGAAATTACATTTCAAAAAAAGTTAATTCCATTTTTCTTGTTTGTTTGTTTTTAGTTTGAAAAAGGTGCAACCCCTAAAGGCCTGGGCTGGCCCCTCCATCGTGAAAAGAAGAAGAAAGAATTTTATAGGCTGGGCGGGAGTCGAAGGTATCTGTGGATACGGGTCTTAAATAGCTGAAGGTTATAAGTCGCGGGAAAGATGGTGGCAGGGAGTGAGTTCCAGTCTCTGGAGGTCATAGGGTCATAAGAGTTGGGGAAAGCGCTTGTTCGACTTTTATCCAATTTGACAGCGAAGGGGTGCTGAGCGTTTGAAAACCGCGTGTTTCTCGTAAAGAGGGCATTAGGGGGGGGATAATTGATTTCAACTCGACTGAATTGACACCGTGATAGTATCTGTAGTACAAGGAAATGGCAGAAACGGTTCTTCGGTGAGCCAGGGAGTCGAGTGAGTTGGTTAGAGCCGGGTCTCCTATTAGTTTACCAGTGCTCGCTTCTAAATCGCATCCAGTATATTGAAAAAATTCACTAAATACACATTTGATGGATTTAAATCTAAAAGTACGTACTTAGTTTTTTTTTTTTAATTATATTGATTTGAGAAGGAGATACAGTAGAAGGTGCATCCCCTAAAGGACTGTATGGGATGGCCCCTCCATCGTGAAGAGAACAGAGTAGAAGGAAAGAAGCCGGGATCACGAGCCAAATATCAGAAAGTTAGATAGAATCCAATTTACTAAGTTTTTTAAGGGCTTCGAGCAGTGGTAAATTTTGTTGTTGTGAGTTTCTATCATATTTAACGATGCAAAAAACTCTATTAAGTGCATCAAAATAACAGACAGGTGTTCTATAAATATAAAAAAGTGTACTTAGTGAATTTTTGCAATAAACCGACGATATTGATATTTATCTTTTTTGAACACCTCCAATTTTAGTCACCGAAAAAGTAATGACTCTCTTTTTTTATTATACCAGCATTTTGTAGTAAATCTCATTTTTTCTTGTCTTTTTTGGGGGTAGCATCCTCTGGTTGAAATGTCACCGCCCGCCACTGACATATAGATAGATAATATACATTCAGTAGTTAACCCTCAAAACTCTGCTTTAAATATTTAATAATTGGCTGGATAAATCCGTATAAGAAATTACATTTCAAAAAAACAATTATCAATCAATTATATTAAGGAAATGGAGAAGTTAAAAGAGAAAAAAGGAATAAGACAACGGGAAAGGGTGTAAAAAAAGATTGAATTAAATCAGGCTGTCAACAAAGCACATCAAGCAAGCATCCATCCAACAACAGACAGACAGACATTCAAGGAGTGGGGAAAGGAAAAAAAATCCCAGTACGGAAATGGAAATGCTTGCCTAATTGAACTGAAAAAGGGTAGCAAAAACATCGCGTTGACATGTTAATAATTCGCACGATTTCACGAAAAGCAAACGGAAATTCAATTAAAACAAACAGTCACGTCTTTTCGTCCCCCTTCTTGTTCACTTTCACTCACTCTCCTAAATGACAAAGAGTAATTAAGAAAGTCTTAAGGGGTTGAGAGGAAAAGAAAAGAGAAATAGGTATATAGAAAACAACAGCAAAATCGAGTAATTTGTAAGAAATATTCAAACAAAGGTATTTCTCATGATTACTAAGAGAGCAGGGATTTATTTCCGTTGAGATAATCTCTTAATTCATCTAATGATAAGATAGGAGAGAGAGGAATTTCCATTCAGTTTTGATTTTATTTGTGTTGTTGTTGTTGATGTTGTTCTGTGTTGAAAATTCCACAATTTACTTGACTAGTGGAATTAAATTCAAACTTGAACTATGCAACAGAATAAAAAATAAATAAGAAGGGGGGGGGGGGGAATGAAAACTTTTTCTAGATATGCTACACTTTCATAAAAAATTCAAAATTTATTTTTTAACTATTAATTAATTAGTATTTGGAATACCAAATTTACGCGATAGTACGTTATCAAATTTTTTGTACGCCCTAGCTCAAAAACAGGTGTGAATTTCAAAAGGAAATTTCACATGTAGCTTTTGTGTATTGAGATTAAGAGCTTTTTTGTCCGAAATCTAATGAAAACTAAGGGGGATTTGTGCATAGTTCAAGTTTGAATTTAATTCCACTAGTAAGAATTATAAAATTTTCAAACTAAAAAAAATAAAATATACTATGAAATGAACATATAATAACAAAAAGAGAGTATTATTATTTTCGGGGGCTAAAATTGGGTAGGGGAGGGGGTTCAAATAAAAATAGAACTATCAATATAAGTCCTAGACCCTTTAGGGGCCGTCCATAAATTACGTCACACGAATTTCATGATTCCTGTGTCACTTTTTGATTGAGCTTCCCTGTATTGTGACGTCACACTATCTCGTTACCAATTATAATTTTTGACATTTTTTTTAGTTTGTCTTTTGGGATATCACAATTTTTAAGATCAAGGGCCCCCCTGTCACATTTTGTCAAAAATTTGAGATCCCCCCACTTTATTGTGTGACGTAATTTATCGACGGCCCCTTAATAGATTTGTACGAAATTTCGTATATGCACTCTATACGGCCTTATAAAAATGACTAACAATGTGAATTTGATAGTGACCAAAAACAGGGAGGGAGGGTTAAAAAATATTGAAAATGGAAAAAGAAAAAGCTTAGATATTTCTAATAAAATAGTCTCAAAATTAAAAGAAGATATTATTAATTCCTATAATGGGCCCAAAATTAATAGTGGTGGGGGTTTCTTAAATACAGTGGAACATCGAGATACGAGCAGCTCTATATACGAGAAATTCGAGATACTAGGAAAATATGAGTGAAAAATTCGTCTCTAAATACGATCATTGACTCGAGTAACGAGCAACGAGCCAGGCAGTTGGTAGGCATTTTAAAAAGCAAGTGTTATTAGATAAAAGAGAAAGAATTTAATCTTTAGGACAAATTCTAAGATTTTCGTAGAAATATTATTAAATTGACGATAGCAGAAAATACATTGGTTAATCTGAACACGAGCTGATTTTTTGAAAAACATTCCAACTATTTTCAAAAAAGATGCTCAAATCTTTTATAATTAGATGTTTTTGGTAAAGCAACCAAGTGATTCTGATCAAGAACCTAGGTCCAGTGGGGTAAAATTCCCAAGAAGAGAGAACCCTCCTGAATCAGTAACACGTTTCGTCATCCCCACATCCCTATCGCCATTCAGGACTCTTCATAAAGGTAATCTAGGGTTATATTATTTCCACTGTTATTTATTAGGAAAATTGATTTTTATGTTGATGTTTTTGGGGGTGCGGGACGAATTAACTGGTTTCATTATTTTCAATGGGGAAGTTTGTTTCTAGATACAAGAAATTCGCTATACGAGCTCAATTCTGGAACGAATTAAACTCGTATCTCGAGGTTCCACTGTAATTATGAATTATTTTAATAAATATCTATAATTATTATAATCGGCTTTCGTGAAGACACCGAGGTGATTTTTTGAATTTTTAAACTCACTAATAGTTCATGACAAATAAAATTTATTAAAATTAGAAAATTTAAATTATTATTTTAAATATTGAAGGATACAATAAAAGAGTGTGTCTTCTGCTGGAATTATAAATTTTATTTATTTATAACGAGACTATACTTTCATAAATTAATTCCTGTGAATCAATTGTAATAGACTGATGAAGAGGGCAAAGCCCTCGAAACTATAGTCTTGTTATAAATAAATAAAATTTATAATTCCAATAGAAGACACACTCTTTTATTGGCTCCTTCAATATATAAAAATTCTGCTACTCTGGGCACAAAAACTTTCAATTTAATATCATCTTAAAAGCCAATACCTAGCCACCTGACCAGCAAAATGATCTCCGAAGGCGTTTTGGGGATATTTCTGAAAAAATAGAGAAAAAAATCACTTTTTTCATGTACGATTACAATACTACTTGGCCATTCCATGTATAGTAAAGTAAAAATAGTAGGAGTAATGAAATCGAGCCACTGAGGAAGTCAAAATAAATTGACGAAACGTCTTATTTAAACTTATTTAAAAAAAGCTCAGAGTTTTAATTTATCCAGTTCCCTGCGATTCCTTTTAGATAATATGGATTTTAATATGGTTGTAAATGATAAAACTTTAAATTTGTATTTTAAAACCCACTAATAGTTCATGACAAATATAATTTATTAAAAATTAGGGAATTTAAATTATTGTATAAGGAATCGTAGGGAACTGGATAAATTATAACTTTGAGCTTTTTTTAAGTAAAAACTGTTTTTGACAAGGAGTAATGAAATCGAGCCATTGAGGAAGTCAAAATAAATTTACGAAACGTCTGGCTTATTTAAAAAAAACTCAGAGATTTAATTTATCCAGTTCGCTACGATTCATTATAGATAATATGGATTTTAACATGGATGCGAATGATAAAACTTAAAATTTTTATTTTAAAACTCACTAATAGTTCATGACAAATAAAATTTAAATTATTATTTTAAAATCCAATACGTAGCCCCCTGACCAGCAAAATGCCCACCGAAGGCGAATTTAGCAGCTGGTTAAAAACAAGAAAAGGGGCCAGATGTATGGTAAAATCATGTGGGTGGCCACATCAGTTTATTTGTCTATTTTTTAGTATATTTTGAAGGAAAAAAGTGTTTTTTATAAATTTTAATTTTCTCTAAAGGTTGAATAAATCATTATAGGAGAAATTTCTCCGACGCTTGTTCTAATTACAGAGCAATTAATAGTAGTGGCTGATTTGCAAGTTGAAGTTGGGAAAGAGTGGGTGGGAATTCACCCCCCCACCGACCCTCCCACTCCCTCTGACACAACCCTGGAAGTAAAGGGATGTCACCTCGTTTGGCCACAAGCCAAAACCACATACATTTGTAGTTGGCTGCCTCCTAATGCCTCCTTTACGCCCTGCAAGCTCCTTACTCTCTCTCTCTCCTGACCAGAACAATTATCATCCACACACCCGTATACCAACCTCACTCCCTTATCTTATTTTTTATATGGAACATTGGATAATAAATTTGAAATGCATTAAAACAAATGAGAAATTATGACAATGCTACTAATTGGAAATGGCCATTGAATTAGAACTTATATCCCTGCTAAGGTTTCAAGTAAAAAGAAAAAATTTACATATTTATATAAATATTATTACCAGGTGTACAAGTATGGAATGCGGTTTTTTTTTCTAAAAAAAAACATCTTCAGGTAGTTCTTTCATAAATGCAAAAATTCAAGAAGTCTCGAAACATGGAATATAAGTTATTAAAAGCATAATACACACACGGTTAAAATTTGAAAACGATTTAGAACACCAAACACGAAATAATTGCAATTAAAAATGAAATTTTTTACATATCGTAGATAGGGAAAGGTTGGAGAAATTATCATTTTTTTTATTTTATTTTCATCTAAGGACTTTCACCATCTTGATGGAAAACTAATATTTCAAGGAATAATATATTCGGAGTAATTAAAAAAATAAATAAACTGCAATGGATCGTTGCTAAACTTTATCCAAATTCATTTGAAATATTAATATGTTTATCCTTTATTATTATTAATCAGATATCACTCTGCAATTTGCAGTTCATGTTGACTTAAATTCAAAAATAATGATCGATTCTCATTTAACAGTCGAGGAATAACCATTCTACATTGGATTTTTGACGTTTCGGTTTTTATTGGTAACCATTGGTGAAGACATGGAGAATTCGACTTAAAATCAAAAATACCCATCGATTCTCATCTATTACTTGAGGAATAACAATTCTACAATAGATTTTTGACCCTTCGATTATTATTGGTAACCATTGCTGAAGACATGGAGGAATCGACTTAAAATAAAAAATAACGTTCAATTCTTATCTAATACTAGAGGAATAACCTTATTGCATTCCATTTTTGATGTTTTGACTATTAATGGCAACCTCTACTGAAAACGTGGAAGAATCAACTTAAAATCAAAAAGACTAAATTCTTTTTATGATAAACAACACAATCTTGAACTACTGGAATCCATTGTTAGGTTTAAGGGGAAAATTGTTGTTGAACAGTGTTATTAATATTATTTCTTAGATTTAATTTAGTTTTCTAAATTTCTTATATATTTATTTGTAATCCAGAATTTAATAATATGCTCTTAGAATTAATAGCCAATTCGTTTTGATTGTCAAAATAGAGATAGACAATAATTAATTCTATAACCAAGGGATCTTCGTCTTGTTATATGTCTCAGTTGTATAAGCGAATTCGCAGAAATTAAGCAACGGTGAGTGCGGATTGTGTTTGGATGGCTAATCATTTGAGGTCAATGCACATGGTTGACTTTGAACTTCCCCTTAACTTAAAACTCATGGGGCATTACAACGCTATTTACATACATTTGCAATGTCTGGAGCCTTCTGGGCTCAATTCGATCTCTATTTAGACAGAAACACGATAATAGAGTCAGACATTCATGAACGAACGCCCTCCGGGGAAACCCTTTGAAAAATGTTTCGCTTTTTTCTTTTTCTTTTAATAATTTTCTTATCCCAATAGGTTGTTTGTCGACGAGTAGATCTAGGAGGTTTTGTCTTTTTATAGTGGCTGTCTCTGACAGACAAATGACCCTGTTAGGAAGCCACGAAGAAGAAGAAGAATAGCCGTGGGTAGGAGCAAGGAAATGAGAAGATGTAGAAGAGAAAGTAGGCGAAATGGTGAAAGTTGGAGCAAGTCACCAAGCACCACAGGTGAAGGATTAACGTCAAGGGCTTTTCGAAACAAAGGACCGCTTTCTATTCAGTAAATAAATAGGAAAAAAAATCAATCGGCTGAGAGAAATAGGTTTTTTCTTATAAGTACTATTATATCATATACTTGTTGTAGTTAAATATGGAGCATTCTACACCAAATCGGAAAATTTTAATTTTGGATTTCCTTCATTTTTTGACATTTTTTAGTAGCCATCAAAAAACTCTTCCTGGTAAATTTTGAACATTTTTTTGATCTCTTGGTTTAAAAGATATCGAATTTCGGTTTTTAGCTCATAACATCTTCAAAAATGAACTAAATTAATTTTTTTGTTTGTTGAAATTTTTGTTTTTTACATACTTTTTAGAAAAAAAATACAAAAAATTATTTAAAGAGCTTTTATATGCTATTTTTGTGATTGAAAATTTTAATGTTGTTTTTGAAACTGTATGTATCTAGTACTCTTTGATTTGTTTGATAATTTTTTATTTTAAACTCCTATTCATTCTACAGATTTTAAGACCGGGTTGATAGTGGTCCTAAATAAATAAAAGAATTTGTTGTTACTTTCTTTCAACAAACTAAAATACTAATTATTTATTTCAAACACCTGTTAACGATAAAAATGTATAAAAATCAATTCAAAATAACTAAAAAAAGAGAACTCGATACCAAAAAGTGGTTTTAAAAATGGTTAATAGTAATAAATTTTTTTCGAAATTTTCAAAAATCGAAAAAAATAGTAATTATCATAGGACCTCTATCAACCCGGTCTTAAAATTTGTAGAATCAATAGAAGTTAAATTATCAAAAATATCGAACATTACATACCGTTTTAAAAACAAAATTTTATACACAAATCGCATATAAAAAGATTTTAAATAATTTTTTTGTATTTTTTTCTAAAAAGTATATAAAACAAAAATTAAAAAAAAAATTGAATTTGGACCATTTTTGAAGATGTTATGAGCGAAAAACCGAAATTCGATATCATTTAAACCGGTGATCAAAAAAATTTCAAAATTTACCAGGAAGGTTTTTTGATGGGTACTGAAAAATGTCAAAAAATAAAGGAAATCAAAAATTAAAACTTTTTAAACTGTCCGATTTGGCTTTGAATGGCTCATATATAATCTATTTTCCGAAAATTCCCTCTAAAGATTTCATTGAAAATCACGGGTTAAAGGGTTTTTTGGTCTAGAAATCGATGTGTTAGGGTCTCATCGTTGGGTAAATTTAATTTGATAGTGAAGGGATTAGATGAGGCAGTTCAGATTCAAAATAAAAGAAATTTAATCTAATAAGATATCATTTAATTAGACAAAGGTTTTTTCTCTCTTTATTTATTTATTTTTTTCCAAAAACAGACGTTTCGGAGGTTTTTCCCTCTTCAGGGTTTTGAAAAGGTCAATGAAGGAAATACTTGTCCTCTTCAAAACCCGGAAAAAGGAGGGAAAAATCCTCCAAAAACGTGGCTTTTGAAAAAAAATGAAGAGTGAGTCTAATTAAATGACATGTTATTATTATAGAAATAATTTATCTTGTTTTGAATCTGAACTGGCTAATTCAAATCCTTCAATATCAACTTAACAGTCCGTTTCCGTAAACTATTTTAAACTTATTAATTTGATAGGTTTTTTTAATAAAAATACTATGCTTCAAGGCCCGCCTTCGGTGAGCCTTCTGCTAGTGCGGGGGCCTCGCCCCGGACCCCCACATGGCTGCTTTATTGATGTTTTATTAGTAACAGAGAATAAATATAATTGTTTTATTATAAAGTCTTAAATAGACATAATTTGAGATTCTATTTAACTGTAATATACACTCATAACAAATAAGATGAAACAAATATTTAAAATGTATTAAAAATCTCTATTTATAAAAAATTATCTTATTCTCAAGCTTGAGTTGTTTATCATAAAAGAATTTAGTCTTATTGATTTTAAGTCGATTCTTCCACGTTTTCAGTAGAGCTTGCCATTAATAGTCAAAACATCAAAAATGGAATGCAATAAGATTATTCCTCTAGTATTAGATAAGAATCGATCGTTATTTTTGATTTTAAGTCGATTCCTCCATGTCTTCAGCAATGGTTACCAATAATAATCGAATGGTCAAAAATCTAATGTAGAATTGTTATTCCTCAAGTATTATATAAGAATCGATTGCTATTTTTGATTTTAAGTCGTTATTAGGTATATTTTCTGTGTAAGTACTTCGAATGAATAAAATCTTTATTTTTAGGTTATTTAAATAAACTATCGTGATCTCAGAACAAAAAAAAATCGATTTTTTTTTTATAATTAGAAGAAGTTATTTGAATCCTATCTTCATTAATAGGTCAAAAATTTTGTTTTTACGTTGGATTTTGTGAATTTATTTGAAAAAATTGAAGGTGTCCCGTTCCAAGAAAATTCAATTTTTAGAGTAAAAAAAGGAAAAAAAAATTTTTTCTCAATTTTTGAAATTTTTCTCAAAAAGTACATTAAAAAACGAAAAAAATGACCCCCTATTAAGTTACAATATCTTTAATCGTGTCAAAGTTATGAATATTTTAATTATACTTTGATCTATTTTCTTCAAAAATCGAAATTTCGTTATGGGTTAAGATAGAAAGCTAAAAATTTAATCAAATACTTCTTTCTCTATATATAATAACATCAAAAAATAAAAAAAAATGAACCGAAAAAAAGTCGTTGAATTGACATGGAATGACCTATAAAATTTATTTGTTTGGGACTAAAGTTTCAAAGGCTTGGCCTTCATCATCAGTCTTTTTAATTATAGATATTATTTCTCATGGGGTCATTATCGTGTGGATATTGAAAATCTGTCAAACCTTCGAAACTATAGTCCCAAACCTATACATATTTATATTTGATATATATATCACTGTTATATCAAAATGTCGTATGGTGGAAGAGAGCTTCTTTCTCTTTTAGGAGGAACATTTGCATTTTCCTTCAATCTTGTTAAATATGTCAGAGTTGATCAATTAAGTGCGCTTAGGATTGGCACCCTTATAGGCCTAATGGGGGTTAAAGGACACAGAATGGGAGCAGTGGGGGGTGAAGGGGGCCAAATGTTCAAAATGATAAGCCTAATCTCCCGAAAGCTGAACGAATAAAAAAATAAACAAAAAAGAAGAACGTTAAGTGAGTTTTCATGTGACATTGAATTTTTGTTTAATACGAGTATATAGGATTATAATACAATATCATTATTCATAATAAAAACTTGCCAGTTTTAAATTAAATAAAAATTGATTAAAAAAAAAACTAGTTTTGCCTTCATCATGACAATGACTAAAAATCTTAATAAAGCTAAAATTACTTTTCCTGGAAAATTGAATGAATCACTTATCCGCATTCCAAGTCCAAACATTTTTACACCAGAATGAAATTTCTATGACTTTTCGAGTTATTCAGTCACACAAATATATACATAGGAACAAAAATCATGGGTAAAAATGATTTGAATAAAGTCGAACATTTGTAAATAAAAAGAAAAAAAAACTGTATTCTTATATCAGCTGCGATACTCGCCTTCAGCGGGCATCTTGCTGTACCTGGACTCTGTAGTCGGTTTTAAAATAATAATTTAATGTTGTATCATTAGCATCCATAATAAATTTGTAACAGGAATAGCAGGGAATAGGGCAAAAATTAAAAACACAGAGTTTTTATTAAATGGGTCAGACGTTTCGTCAATTTATTTTGACTTCCTCAGTGGCCCATTTAATCACTCATTATCAAAAAACAATTTGAGGAAATCAAAATAAATTGACGAAACGTCTGGCCCATTTAATAAAATCTGTTGTGTTTTTAATTTTTGTCCAAATCACTGCTATTCCTGTTATAATAAATTTAATAAATTTTTTATTATCAGAAATTTAAGTGGTAAATTTCTCTATGATATAGGTGGGGGTAATCAATAAATTATACATATATATATATATATCAATTTTTTATTTTATTATCATTGAGAGACGTTTCGATAACGATGTGCCATCATCAGTCTCACAGATAATCTTTACACATAGCTCACAACAACCCCAAAACAATTTACAAAAAACAATTTATTTTAGTAGCAGAATATTTTAATCCAAGTGCTTTCATGGACATAGACAAAGAACCAGGAAAGCATATATTTTGCTACTAAAATAAATTGTCTTTTTAACCGACTTCAAAAAAGGAGGAGGTTCTCTATTCGATTGAATTTTTTTTGTAAAGTTGTTTTGGGGTTGTTGTGACCTATCTGTAAAGATTGTCTGTGAGACTGATGATGGCACATGGTTGTCGAAACGTCTCTCAATGATAATAAAGTAAAAAAATTGATATATCAAGTATAATTTATTGATTACCCCCACCTATATCATAGAGAAATTTACCACTTATAGTCTGACTACATAAAATTAAATAATTTCTTGGTGGTCTGAAGGAAAGTCGAATTAATAAATTTTATTTGCCATGAACTATTAGGTAGTGGGTTTTAAAATTAAAAAAATCACACCGGGGTCGTCGCGCAAGCCGATTATAATAAGTAGAGATATAGATTTCAATGATTATATTATGTGTAATCGTGTGTAATAGTTTTGAAAATATACATTTTTTTATAATCCGTTCATTCATTTATGCTAACCCTGTACCATATTTGATAGAAATTAAACTGTGAACAACTTGAATCTCTAGTTTTCATAACATTAAAAACAAAACAAACAGTAACAACAACAACAATAATATTAGGAACAACAACAAAAATAAAATGCTTATATCTTTATATAAATATGTCTTTAAAAAAAGGATCATTTAAATTTTTGAAACGTAACGTCAAGAAATAAATATAAAACAAACTTGAAAATCGAAAATGGCTACCTTGAAAAATCAATCTCTACCAACAAGAAATATTATGTAACTAAGAATATTTAAAAATAAATTGAAATCAAAAACCATTTGTACACTCAAACGAGTAATTGATTTAAATATTATTAACACTAAGTTTAAATTGATTAAAAAATAAAATAGAATATTTCTTAATACAATATTCACCTTGATATAATATTATATTAATTCTAATTAAGTTGCCATGGCAACAATAATGTAATTATTACTATTGATATAGAAAATAAACAAATATATTCTTCATTCTAACTAATATGGGTGCTTTATAATTTATTTATCATATAATGAATATTAAAAATTACAACACACCTTTTGATCCTTCCTTTGAAAAGTAAGACGGATCAGAATTTTGTAGCAGTATCTCAGCAACTCGAAATGAGTGGTTGATCTTTAAAAGAAATGGATTTGAAATTAATCAATTGACTTTATTATATATAAATATGAAATAGTAAAAAATATTACTCTCCTCGTCTTTCGACGAGATTTCAGCCAGCTGAAGAAAAGCGCAATATGACGACGATCTCTATTTAATATAACTCCAAGATGAAACGCGAAACGCAGCCAAAGAATAACTTGAACATCTCAAAATACAACAAATTAGTAGAAACTTTTACTTACTACATAATCATTTAACCAACGAGTATATAGTAAATGAAAGTATACAGTATACATTGTTCTTAAAAGTATTTTTTATTTTTATAGAAGGGCCTCCACATCTCCCCTTATAGCCCTCCGATCCTCCCACACACTTTGTTAAGAATCTAGATACAAGTATCTTTATCATTGGTCGCTAAACATCAAAAGCTTCTGCTATTTTATCAATTATAATAGTATGTACAATCAAAAAAGACCCCTTAACGTTATTCAAATTTTCAAACCTTTGTATTATTTATGTAATTTTAAGTTATATATTAAATCAATTGCTTTTATTTTTCACCGATCCCGCAAAGATGTACCCCGTTTAACGTTATTTTGTTTAATGTTATGCAAATTCGGAATGCATCTTTCACGTTACATGAAAATGCGCGTTTATAACATTAATTATATGATAAACAATAGAGTAGTACAAAATTCCATTGTTATTAGAAACTATGGCATGGATTATATAATCGTATCCGTTCGATAATGTCATATATTTTTAATGGCCCCTAATCAACTTCTGGGGGTCATTATCGACCAATTTAGCTACCATTGATCTAGATACAGCATCTAGATACTTTTTATATAGCTAGTCCGTATTTAGATACCTATTTGAAAAACATTTTATTTATATCTACACTGTTAAAAAAAATTGTAAATTTACTTTGTTTGCAATACAAATAGAAAATTTACAAGATTGTGTATAGTAAAAAAATATTATATTATATTGGTAAAATCACATTAACTTATTTTAAAAATACAAAAATAAATTCTAACTTTACTTTTTTCTTGTATTAATTAGATAATTAATAGTTAAAAATATGTTGCAATTACATAGTTTTGAAGCCGGACATTGAATTTTTTATAGTATAAATATATAAGAAATTTTTAACAGTGTAGGTAGAATTTTTATCACTATTTATTTAAAAAAAGATACAAGATGCATCTTCAGATTCAAATTTTTTATAACTTTAATTGTAATTTTTATTTGAACCAGACTATTTAATTCGTCTGATTACACACAGATAAGGTAAAGTGAAAAATTTGATGATCGTTTATTTTTAAAATATAATAAATTTTGAATATACAATGTGTTAAAAGTTGGAGATGTTTTTTGTACATTTTTTGTATTACATTCTTTAGTTAAATTATTAATTAAATTTTTTCAACTGTAATATGATTAAAAAAGTAGTTAAATAGTTCTTTGTCGAAAGAAAAGTTTAAGGTGAAGGCATCTAGATTAGACTTTTATAATGAGAAACTCTCATTGGAATACAGAACGTTGTTGGCACATCTGAGTCTGGATTGTTGTGAGAGAAGTTTATTGATAGAATGTAGGCTTTTCATATTTCCAAATTCGCACTTTTTGGCCTAACATGGTTGTTATTAAACGTTTAAACTTAACAAAGACTAATTTTCAAAAATTAAATTAATATACACCTCGAGATTACAGAAAATAAAAATGTAAATTGAGGGGATTTTGATGAGGCAATCCAAAATTCAAAAAAAGAGAGATAATTTAAAATTTCTTTTTTATTTAAAAACCGGCGTTTCAGAGTCTTATTCCCTCCTTCTTCCAGTCACCGAAACGTCGGTTTTTTAATAAAAAAAGTTAGTTTAAATTATCTCTCTTTTTTGAATTTTGGACTGCTCCATCAAAATCCACTCAATTCACTTATCAGTCAGTCTCCAAAAACTATTTCAATCTTATTAAAAATGGAAATTTGAAAAAGCGCTCTCAGCCTATCAAGAGACTTCTACAACAGCCATTGAAAACGACCCCAGAAATAAGTGTCTAAAACGTCACGCATTCTAATGAAATTTTCTCATTAAAAATGTGCGATTTTAGAATAAATTTTTCTTTCAATAAATAACTTAAATATCAAAGCATCAAATTTCCAAGGTATTCATTCTATTTTGAGTCCTAAAAATTTCTTTAAATCTAAAAGAATAATTCATTTAAAGTGATAGGCAAGAGGTAAGCCAAGAAAAAATGTATAAAATAAAATCTCTAACTTCAAAACCCGATAAAAGGCTATTATTAGTCGTTAACCACTATGAATATTTTAATTCTATTATCTATTTTTTATGTAATTTTATTTTATAAAATATATGCATCTTGTATCTAGATGTTTTGAGATATTCGTATTTTTATATATAAAGTTTCACAAGAGTATAATGTATCTGTATCAGTGGTGGGTGGTGACTTTTCAACCAGGGGATGCTGTACAAAAAAGAACCCTTCATTTTTTTTAATTTTATTTCATTCTTCGATTCTTTTTACTGCATAATATAATTTTTTGGTATTTTTTAAATTTAGTATTAGATTTTTTATGATATGGTATACAAATACTCTTGATGTTTTGAAATTTTAGGGTTGCGCCGAATCCACAGCATCCAAGTACCGCACGCCACTGATCAGTATTTAAATAAATGGTTCCCAATTTTTTTTTTGACCAAACCTTATCTAAGTTATAAATTTTATTATTCCAAAATTGAGTTGCTATTCATGCTGAGGAAGCATAAAAGGCAATGTTCCAATAACATGCCATTTATGAAAGTAAAAAATAAAATAAAGAATCGGCAAATGAAAAATAATGAGTAAGAAATTTTGTGAAAATAATAATAATACAATAAAGTTTTTAAAAAAGCAAATAAAGTTTCAAAATATATCTATAATAGAGAACTGATCATAAGAATCGCAAAACGTTCACTGTTGATAAGTAATTCTTGAATTGCTCTTTAAAAATCAAATTGTCTCGTTATGGGACATAATATGCGCCACGTTGGTAACCATGAATCTAGATACTTTTAAAAACTCATCATTAACAACACATTAGTTACAAAATAAGTATCTATAATTTAAACTAGCTATAATGAATGAATACCAAATTATATAAAATACTAATAAAGTTATATCCAGGTCATAATTAAAGTTTTGAAGAAAAGATACCTATACTCACTATATTATAAAGTATAATAAATGTTTAGTTGAATAAGACAGCACCAAAACAGCAACATATAATCATGAAAAAAAAGAGAATATATTGTTAAAATAATCTGATTTTTTTATAATTGAAGAGTCCAAGTTCTAAAGGGTCTAAGTGCCAAAATTTGTAACCAAGATAATCAAATAAAAGTATCTTGGTAAGTAGTAAACATTAAGTTGGAGTGCCAAAACTTTGCTACAGCGAATGAAGACCTAAATATACCGCTTGCACTTTCTACGTTTGCAATATTATTAGTTAAAGGAGACAATAATTTTTATAAAAAAAATAAAACCGACTTCAAAAAAATTAAATGCAACAAATAAAATAATAACTAAAAAATAAAATAAAAATAATCAAATAAATACGCTCGTTTATATAGTTTGTTTGGCACCGACTTCAAAAAGTGATTTCATGTAAAAATTTCGTCGTTTAATTGTAACGAAATAAGATAATTATTTTATACCTTTTAGTGTATTTTATTTCATTTTTTGAGTTATTATTATTTTATTTGTTCCATTCAATTTTTTTGAAGTCGGTTTAATTTATTTTTTATAAAAATTATTTTTATTTTTCTCTTTTTAGTGATGCTTTTAATAGTGTCTTAATATAATACCTTGCATGCATCTTGTAAGAGAAAGAGTCGGGCGAATGAATCAGAAAATGATAAAAAATTTAATTAATAAATATAGAAATTCTCTAGAAACATTTGCGGGTTTTAAATTAACGTTTTAAGATTGTTTTTTTACAAAAGATTTTATTTATTAAAATTTTGATTATTTGCTTATAAGAATTGGAAATTTACGTTATTTCGTCATTGATCATATCATCAGAACTTGGCCAAATTAATATGGGACCACCCCTATGGTTCCCCCTTTGCAATAAAAAAAGTATCATCGAAATCGGTTGACGTGGCAATAAGTTCTCGCTGAACATACATACATAAAATAAATAAATAAATACGTATCCTGTGACTACTTTGGATCTATACTGATCCAAACGCAGAAAGTGTCATTAAAATCCGTACATAAACAAAGAAGTTATGCCTGAATAAACATAACAAAAAAGGTCCAATACCAATGAAATTTATGTGGTAGCAACCGGAAACTATACTGAACCCAATGGAAAAAAAATCATCAAAATCGGTTAACAATTGCCGAAGAAATCAGGTAACATAGACAAAAAAAATCAGTCGAATTGAGAACCTCCTCCTTTTTTGAAATCGTTTAATAAAAGAGTGTGTCTTCTGCTGAAAAAATACATTTTTAAATTTATTTATAACAAGACTATAGTTTCGAGGGGCTTGCCCCATCATCAGTCTATTACAATTGATCTACAGGAATTAATGTTTGACTTTGACACTTTAATTCCTGTGAATCAATTATAATAGACTGATGAAGGGGCAAAGCCCTCGAAACTATAGTCTTGTTTTAAATAAGTTAAAAAATGTATTTTTTCAGCAGAAAACAGACTCTTTTATTGTCTTCTTTAATTTATAAAAATTCTGCTAATCTCGGCAAAAAGAAACTTTTAATTTAATATTTATAAGCTTGGCACATAGACCTTTTCTACATGTATATCTCGAAATATCCGAAAGTGGCACTTAGACCCTTTTAAACTTACACTCCTCAATTGATAATACAAATAATTTATAGCCATTAAGTAAAAATGCCTACCGTAGTCTAGAGGGTCCTCTATAATAGAAGCACAGCTTCAGCCCCCACAAAACCAACCAAACCTTCTTCAGCTAAAAAGAAAGAAATTATTTAGAAACTATTGCCTAATAAAATAATAATAATAATATTGACTTGAAACTAACCGAAGAGTCCACTTCTTTGCGCCCTGATGGTTTGAAGTTCTAACCTACACCCTGAGTATCTAAATAGCTCAGATGGCCAACTATCATCTTGTCTTCTGTCTTCAAGCGGGTCTTGTTTCTTGAGACGACCGCGAACGCGAAATAACGACACACGATTAGGCTCAGTGTGGCCTAAAAATCCTAATCGAGGTAGATAAATCGCTGATTTATTACCGATACCGCGAACGAACGCGAAACCGGAAATGAGTCGACCGGACGGAACGAGAAAACGCGCCCCAAACCCGATAGTAAGTAGAAAGAAGAGGAAAACACATCACTCATACAAGTTACCTATGATAAGAATCATTTAAAAGATTTCTTATCAGAAAATACCAAATCCAAATCTCTCCTCCCACCTACGCACTTCACCTAATTTCGAAACGAACTAAGAAGAGGAGAGTTTGAATCGGTTGAAATTAGGATGGGAAACCGATTGAGCGGTTACATAATAGTCTGTTGAACTTTGCAATACAACGTAAGATTCAAGGATTGATGTGCCCCTGCTGAAAAAAAGAAACCCTATCGAGCGAACATAGCTAGCCCTACGACACATCTCTCCAGGCGTCTCACTTGTACCAAGAGGAACACTCCATATTTCCTGTAACCATCGGTTCCAAGTGAAAGACTTTATGAAATGGTAGTCTCTCGAAAAATTATAGAAAACACACACTCATTCAGATAGAGGATTAAACCGATCTCTCAAGTATTGGTTGCATAGACAGCTGAGCCCTCTCGATAGCTGGAAAGTAATAGTAAGCCTTCCTATGTCCGGGCACCCCAAAAACCCGGAATATTCGCGTACCTATGGGGTTCTAGCAAATCCCTATGCCAGACTGAGATCTGAGTAGAACAATTGTCATTGCAACCTATACTTAAGTAAATCGGAAAATCCGTAATTAAAAATTAAAAGGCCTAAACCCCACTTATAATTATATCGTTGGCGAAGGCGCAGATTAAAAAAATTATAAAATCGCCCCCTATCATCTAATTCCTCACCTAGGAGGAAATATAATCGCGGATTATCAGTATTATAAACAGAACCTAACTAAAAAGGCATGTTTGTGGTTGGGTGTCTCAATGTTTAGTGAATGTATGTGTTTGTCGTACCTGAAAATAAAACACATAGACACACTGCACACCAAAAAGAAAGAAAGGAAGATAGAAAGAAATCCCTTCCCCAGGTAGGTAATAGAGTAGTTAGTACTTTCTCTATACCTAATGTGACACATACATATACTAAACATCGTTAGACCAACCACACACCTTTCTATTCTATCCATTCCTAATTTCTAAACAGTGAAAACCTTTTTGTTGAGCCTTTATGATTATCATTTGGATAATCAAAAAGCGGAGACTGCGATGTCCCTCGGTGGTCGGGGTGGAATGGATGGTGGACGAGTGGTTCCTGAAAAAGGGAGAGAGAGACATCCTAACAGCTAACTCGACTCGAGAAGACACGAGATCGAGTTTTACTTACACCAAAATATAATACCTATAACCACCCATCTACACCATCCATTTTACTCAGGACAGCCATCCTTCCTTCCTTCCTGTCTTAGAAGGTGTGGTCACGCCTGCATTCATGGGTTGCGTTTGGCAATCCGGGGTCACTGAAAATCCTAGTCTAAATAAAATTTATTGTTGTGTTCAAAATTTAGTTATAATTAATTATTTAATAAAATTTTAACAGTCAATTTCTTTAATGTGTAAATTAATTTTAAATTGAAAAATTGAAAAAGAAAAAGAAGCAATGAATTTAAAATGACAAAATATGAATTGAATTTATTTAAATAAAATAAAAATTAAATTTACTTTTACTTTTAATTTAAGTTTTATTAAAATTTTTAAAATTACTTTTTTTAATTCTACTTATAAGGGATGTAAAAGATGAGAACCTGTGTCTGAAAGAGAAAAAAATTAAAGAAAAACATCCTACGTTCTAAGAAGGCATTCTAATGCCTTTTTGTAATCAAACTAGCTCAGTAACTATATAGCTATAGGTATATTTAACCGAGAAAAAGTTTTTTGTAAATTTGGAAAATTTTTAAAAATAATTCGATCGACCTAAATAAAAACTAATTGAATTGATCTGCGCCCCGCTTGTGAATACATACATTCGTTGTATAATACTGGACGATCAGCAGCTTAGAGAGATAACTGCCTTCCAATTCTCGTAGAACACCTAGAAAGAATAAAAATAATATTTAATTATAAAAAACAAAGATCATAATTATCTTATAGCAGTGATGAGTATATATTACATTCCACTTAAATTTCACCATTACCAACTAACCCTTTGACGTATAAAAAGTTAAAGTTTTTGTGCCGAGGGTAGCAGAATTTTAATATATTAAAGGATACAATAAAGAGTGTGTCTTCTGCTGGAACTAATTCCAGCAGAAGACACACTCTTTTATTGTCTCCTTCAAAGTACATTTAATTTCTAACATAAGATTATATTTGAATAAAATGTCTAAAATCAATAGTTTACAAGTTATGGGAATGTAAATATTTTTAAATATACAAATTTCCTGTGGGCTAGATACGCTCCAATTAGAAGTCCTATTAGGCCTGCCTTAGAATTTAAAACAATAGAATAGAAATTTTCATAAAGAGAAACAAAGAGGCTGTCCCTGCTTGATGCAAATAAACAGACACACACATTTATATCGAAATTATATATATATATATATACTATATACTATATATTATAGACTATAGTTTTGAAGACTTGGTCTTCATCATCAGTCTTTTTTATAATTATAAATATTGTTTTCCATGGAGTCAATACTGTATGGATGTTAAAATTTTAATTGGCTCCCAGCTAACTCAAAGATCGAAAATTTTCAATATCTATACGGTATTGACTTCATGGAAAACAATATTTATAATTAAAAAGACTGATGATGAAGACCAAGTCTTCGAAACTATAGTCTCAAACAAATAAATAATATATATATATATATACAGATATATATTTATGTATGTTTATTTACATCAAGCAGAGGACAGCCTTTTTGTTTCTCTTTGTGAATCAACAACTCTTCTACTCGGCAAAACAAAAAAATTTCAAGAAATTTTCATTTTCAAAATGATTTCAGGTAAGGGTCATATATTCAATCCTAGCCTTTTAGGATGATAAGAGATTTTTCTCAGGAGGCAGGAGGATAGTTTACCCTTCATTTGAATGATTTTTACTTGGAAGGGTGAATTTTCTGTTCAAAGGGATGAACATATTCAGAGCTACAAGGGTTGAGATGGATATTAATTAAGTAAGAGGCGTCGGTTACTAATTGGCTTCATCACGTGATCGGTTAAAGGGTAGAGGGGAGGACGGGAAGAGAGACATGTTCAAACCTGCATCGAAATCTCTCTATGCATTTAATAAAGAAATAATATTGGATTGGTGACCGTAAACCACTGCAGGTGAGCCTGCAGTGTAGGCAACCGGCAGGAACCGATGAAGGGGAAGAAACCCCGTGAGGGAGGGAAGCGTTAAATAGCCAAGTGGGAACCCATTCTGTACAAATTCGATTTCTAACAAGAAATTATTTAATAGAGAAATTAATTTTAATCCAATATATTGTATGGGACTTTTTTCTATTAGGTTGGTGCATAATTAATCTTTTTTTTAATAAAAATTTAAAATAATTTATACATTTAGTAATGAAGCTGTTGAAGCTTTTATTTTTGTGATTAATTTGATTAAAATTTGAATTTTTAGTGAAATAACCCATAATTAATTATAATTATTTATGGAACAAGAACAAATAATACAATACAATCTACGACGTTTCGATCGACTTATTCTGCGATCGTGCTCAAGTATGAGCACTAGGGTGGTCCTTATTTTGGGTATTTTCGAATTTTTTTGCCGACAGGGTTAGAAATAAATAAAAAAATTATCCACCAAGTTTCAAGTCAATATCTCAATTTTAACCTTTGTCGAACTGCGATGCAAGAAGTTTCCCATCTAAATAACATGAGTTTTTGGCATTGAACAATCAATTTTTATTCCGGCCAAAGTAATGGTTCAAAAGATTTGAAACTCTGTAAAATTTATCCTTATAATAGTCGCTATCCTTCAGAATTTTTACAGATTTTTAGCTATTATAATTTTGGAGTCTATAACTTACTAACACTAAGATATAGCAGTTTTTTATCTAGCTGTAGCTCTAAAATTACAATAGCTAAAAATCACTAAAAATTCTGAAGGATAGCTAGTATTATAAGAATAAAGTAGAAATAGTTTCAAATTTTTTAAACCATTTCTTTGACCGGAATAAAAAACTGATCGTTCAATGCCAAAAACCCCATTTTATTTAGATGGGAAAAATTGTATCGCTGTTCGGAACAGGTTAAAATTGGGATAGGGGCTCGAAACTTTGAAGAATTTTTTTTATTTATTTCGAACCATATAAGCCTTTGTCAGCGTAAAAATTCGAAAATACACAAAATAGTAAAATAAGGACCACCCTAGCTAGAGTGAGCAACTGAGCATATATAAAAAAAATTCCGAAGAATTGAGAACGGTTAAAAAAATTAATATATAAATAAATATATATTAACAGTTAAAATAATGAACAAAAAATTAATATTTACTATATCCTAGAATTTTTGTAAAATAATGACTTTATTACTGAAAAACAAACGAAATGGCCCATGGATAGGGCAGGGTTTAAGCCCACGAGCTCCCTGGATTCCAGCGTCTATGAGTAGAAAATAAGCTGACGTGTTCTGATGTGGCCATCCACTTGACTTTACCAGACAACCTGGCCCCTCACTTACATTTAATATTTAATAAAATTATTTATAATCATGTAGGGGAGGGGGTTAGTTTTTGCTTTTTAGACTTCTGGAATCCCACTGATTATGTATACAAAATTTGGCTGAGTTTGGTCAAATGGCCTAGATTTTTAATTTTTAACCCCTTTAATTTTGGGTTGATATCTAATCAGCTCTTAATCTCAATGGACCAAAACTACGTGTGAAATTTGGTTTCGATATTCACACTAATGCTCGTCCACAAAATTTGGTAACGCACAGACTAACAGACATTTTGACAAAACAATTATTACCTCGAAAAATATAATTTTTTCGATATTCACTTATTAGGGCTTTTTTGTAGACCGAAATGCCATGGTTTTACTCAATTTTTTTAATCAAAATAGTTTCAGCCGTTTTTGAGATATATTTTTGAGATATGATATTTGAGATAAGAAGGAAAAAAAAACACTTTTTTCATGCACGATTACAATATTTGACCATACCCTGTATGGTAAAGTAAAAAGAATGGAATAATTCTCACCTGTGAGATGCGTGGGTGGGTCAGAGAGTAATCTCTGAGGCGCGCTCCTTCTCTGACTTCAAGGGGTCTACAGGTCCATTTGCATGGCCCAAGGGCTCCTGGGTTGCTGGTGGGGACTGGACCTTGACCCTGCAATAATAATTCATAGTTAGTATAAAAATGCCAAATTGTGAGAAAGGGAATTTTTATAAGTATCCAATTGAAAAATTTATTCGAATTTAATCAGACAAGTCTGAGCTTGTTTTTAAACCTCTCTATATACCTATTAATCAAATAGAATAAACTCGAACTAAAATACATACATTAGAAATAAACTGCAACGGATCGTTGCTAAACTTTATCCAAATTCATTTGAAATATTAATATGTTCTTGAGTAAAGTACGTTAAAATATAATTTTACTAAAAACTTTATTTAACCTTTTTTGTGGTCCCCAAGGTACTTAATTAGGATATTAAATTTCATCAAAATTGGTTAAGTCATTTTCAAGATATTTAGAAAAAACTAAAAAAGTACTGAAATAAAGTACTAATGTTTGTGGACCGATATGTACCAAAAACTAATCAGCGCTTCATTTTGTTAAACTAATGGTAGGTTTTCAATTTCATTTCAATCAGCGCAAAGGTGTGGAAAAAATCGTGGACGAAAAAAACGATAACACACATACATACATCCATCCATCCATCCCCACGCACTTCCAAAAAAATGGGCACTTTTTGGCCTCTCGACGAGATTCCAGGTAATTTTGGCAAAACCGTCACGTGCTAAAAATTCAATCTCATTGAATACTACAATTTGTGACCTTAATTGAGTCCATGGGTTCCGTAGTCTTTACCTGAGGACCCTTTGAAGTCGCGCTTGCCGCGAGCGATTCCAATACTTTCTCCCATGCTTCCATTGGATAAAGTAAAAATTCCCTTTTAAGAAATGTTTTATATACGATTGCTTGCTTCGTTTATTTGAATAAAGCTATGTAAAAAACTTAAATACGAATAAATGTAATTTTAATGATAAAATATAAAAACTAGCCTGGAAAATAATCAACAAAAAAATTATGGAAAATAATCACTATCTACTGAATCTGAGCTGTAATGGATGATTTTTAACCATGCCAGAAGGGCTATATTCACCTACCTCTCTATATAATAAGAAAATATATACTAGTATATAATAATAACGTTTATCTGAAAAATGTATATATATGTAATAGAAAAAGTAAAGTTCAAGGTGCTTGGATTTGTGATCGACTGTAAGTTGTTCAGGACGTATCGAGTTTTATCAAAAATTACCCCTGAAATTGAATCTATGATATAGAACGATAGATCGGGATTTCAAGACAAAGATAGGGTAGGTTTTTAAATCTAAATCCGACCACCAAAATTTTATTAAAATAATATATTAGATTGATTATTTATGTCCATCGATTAAATTAATAAGTTGTTGTAGGGAAATAAGGACAATAGCTTATACAAATAATTTTATTTATGCAGCCATGACAACTTCGTAAGTTTCGTTCAGGGCTCAAACAAATTAACTTCTTTGCATATTTGTCATTTTATTAATAGTATTCATTCTTAGCAAACACATAAGATTTAAATAGGAAAATATTTTCAATCTGTGTGATGACTGGCCTTATGTGTTTGCTAAGATGAATATTGATAAAATGACAAATATGCAAAGAAGTTAATTTGTTTGAGCTCCTGAGGAAGTCAACAAAGTTGACGAAACGTTGGCAAAAAATAAAAATTATATAGATAAGCTACTATATATATAGTACTTATTTCCCTACAACTTATTAATAATATATTAGAAGCTTACATGAAGGCGACGCTCGAAGAAGCAGACAGGACCTTCACAGGTTAGCACTATCCACGGTGAATATGAAAGATTTCCTTGCCCTGGAAAATAAAATTAAGATTAATATTTGGAAATAGAAAATTTCCAAGATATTCAACTGTCTTAAAATAGGCTCCACGGTTTCAATTTCAATCTATATGGACTCTAGAAAGGATTCGGATAGGTTACCTTCTTCCGATTTGATTGATTTTCACTTAATCGACTCCGTTTTCGAAAAGGGTTCAGAATAAATAACACTCAAATAATAAAACTAAATTTTCTTGCACAAAACGATGCAATTAATTGGAGCGTTACCATTGAAGATGCAGAGTCGAGTCGAAGGCGCCGCATACTAAGCCTAATTGGCGTCTAAGGTCAAGCGGCAGGGGAGGGAGAATCCCAAGGGGGTGGAGGGGAGGCTAAACTTGTCAAGACTTGCATCGAAATCTTTGTATGCATCTAATATATAATAAATACAATTATATGGGGCATTCCACGTCAAATCGGACGGTTTGAAAAATTTTAATTTTTGATTTCCTTCATTTTTTGAGATTGTTTAGTACCCATCAAAAAACTCTTCCCGGTAAATTTTGAAATTTTTTTGATCACCGGTTTAAAAGATATCGAATTTCGGTTTTTCGCTCATAACTTCTTCAAAAATGGTCCAAATTCAAAAATATTTTTTAATTTGTTGTTTTTTACATACTTTTTAGAAAAAAATACAAAAAATTATTTAAAATGTTTTTATATGCGATTTTTGAGTTTGAAAATTTTAATCTTGTTTTTGAAACTGTATGTACTCTTCGATTTTTTTGATAATTTTTTATTTTAAACTTCTATTCATTCTACAAATTTTAAGACCGGGTTGATAGTGGGCTTATGATAATTACTATTTTTTTTTTCGATTTTTGAAAATTTCGAAAAAAATTTATTCGCTATTAACCATTATTAAAACCACTTTTTGGTATTGAGTTCTCTTTTTTTAGTTATTTTGAATTGATTTTTATCGTTAACAGGTGTTTAAAATAAATAATTAGTATTTTAGTTTGTTGAAAGAAAATCAAAATCAAAAATCGAAAAAAATAGTAATTATCATAGGACCACTATCAACCCGGTCTTAAAATTTGTAGAATGAATAGAAGTTTAAAATAAAAAATTATCAAAAAAATCGAAGAGTACATACAGTTTCAAAAACAAGGTTAAAATTTTCAAACTCAAAATTCGCATATAAAAACACTTTAAATAATTTTTTTGTATTTTTTCCAAAACGTATGTAAAAAAACAAAAAATTTGAATTTGGACCATTTTTGAAGAAGTTATGATAGAAAAACCGAAATTTGATATCTTTTAAACCGGTGATCAAAAAAATTTCAAAATTTACCAAGAAGAGTTTTTTGATGGATACTAAAAAAAAAATGTCAAAAAATGAAGTGTAAATCAAAAATTAAAATTTTTCAAAACCGTCCGATTTGACGTGGAATGCCTCATATAGAAGTAAAGTACCATTCAATCACATAACCAAATTTTTTTTTTACCCTGGGGCGCAATCAGGGGTTTGAAGCAACTTTCGCAAGACAATTATTAAATAAATTAAATTTGAGAACAAGGAAAATATTTTTTTATATATTATAGACAAAAAGGATTAACCGGGGTTCGAACAAGTTTGAATATAGTTTAATAATTAAGGCAGGCTACTAGAGAGTCAGGAAAATAAAAATAAATAAATTAAATACATACATTCGATGTATTATTTCGACGACGACTGGATGCTTGCGCGTAAAAGACCCCTCTCTGCCAAGGACCATCTGTCCCTCAATCGGATTAAACGGATTAGACAGTTTAGAGACGAAACACTTTTTCAGCAAAAATCACCATCCTCTCTCTCGTAGAATATCTACAACAAAAAAATAGTAATAATAATAAATAAATAAAACTTAATGAAAAATAAAGGTTTTGTGGCCAAAAATATTATTAAAACTTTTTGTTAAAATCCACATTTCTTCACAATTAAATATTTAGCTATTTATTAACAAACTAATAAACCCATAAAAAAGAAATAAAACACGACGTTTTAATTACAGATATAGTCTTTAACAAATAAATAATATATTTACGTACCTATTAAAAAAATACAAATCTTTTATAGAACAATCTTAAAAATGTATATATTTCAAACCCAAACATTTCTGGGAGAAAGTCCTCCTTTATCAATGGAAATTTTTCAAAAAAGAAAAAAAGTTGAGGGTTGCTTTCTAAACATTAGAGAGGGCAACTTTTTTTTGGAAAATTTCCATTGGGGGAATTTCTCCTGAAACGTTTGGGTCTGAAATATACATTCTATAAAAATATTTGTATTTTTTAAATATTTTAAATACAATCAATAAATAATGTTTTCTTTACGTACCTATATAAAACAATATATAGGTTAGGGGCCTTATTTGGGTATTTTCGAAATTTTATGCTGTCAGAGGCTCATAAATTTCAAAATAAATTAAAAAAAAATATCTCACCATTTTCAAGTCTATCCCAATTTTAATCTTTTTCCCCAGAGCGATATAAGTTTCACATCTAAATAACATGGAGTTTTTGGCATTGAAAAATCAATTTATTATTCCGGCCAATGCAATAATTCAAAAAATTTGAAACTCTATGACTTTATCCTTATAATAGTAGCTATACGTTGAAATTTTTACAGATTTTTAGCTATCATAATTTTGGAGTTACAGGTAGATAAAATACTTTGTTATATTTTAGTTATAGACTCCAAAAGTATTATAGCTCAAAAATCTGTAAAAATTTATAAGGATAGCTACTATTATAAGCATAAAATATACAAATTTTCAAATTTTTTTGAACCATTACTTTGGCCGGAATAAAAAAATTGATCGTTCAATACAAACCCATGTTATTTAGATGGGAAACTTACATCGCATGGGGCAGATGTTAAAATTGAGATAGAGACTTGAAACTTGCGGGATATTTTATTTTATTTATTTCAAACCATATGAACTTCGGGCAGCATAAAAATTCGAAAATACCCTAAATAAGGGCCATCCTGTATATAGCTACTTGTATCAAGCATAGAACAAATGCATTGATGTCTCTTTATGAATCATTAATTCAGCAAAACAAATTAAAAAAGATATGTTTTTAAAAATTATTTATTTTTTTTTTTATTTAATTTTTATCGAAATAATTATATTAGAACAAGAAAATGACCGATAGTCTTCTGTATAAAAATGTTAATGAGTAAAATTCACTAGAAATGAAATTTATCGAACGAGAAATAAATATTCAAATAAAATAAGTTATTATATATAATATTTTGATATTGATAATTCAAAGAAAAATAAATTCAATAACAACGCAATTTGATTGAAGGTCACTTGACAATATGAGGTCCCAAATCAGGATTGGGCGCTCCTAGACGAATCTCTACCCATTGTATAGAATCTAATTTATTATCAATCCACTAATATTAACAAATAAATAAAAATCTTGGAACTTATTTATTCATTTATTTCTATAAAAAAGTAAAAATAAAAAATAAAAATAATCCTTTCTATTTTAATACATGCAAAAATTAACACTAAAGTGGATTTCTTTAAAATTTATATGCATACGATTTAATTTAAATAGATAGTTCTAGTTAAAAATTATATTTTTTATGCTTTATATAAAAATAAAGAGAAACTCGATCAAAAAAATTTAACTAAAAAGATCATCATTTCAGCATTTTTAGATTGATTTATCAGTACCTACCTACATATTCAAACCGAGGGGTGAACCGCGATTGGAATTAGGTGTACACTGTCTTTGAAATTATTTAGAATTACTTTGGAATTCATTAGATAATCTATTGTCATCTATTGTCTTCTACTTGGAAATGAAAGTGGAAGTGGAAGTAGGTGTATACGATTTTAGGTCGCGGTTCACCCCTCGTTTCAAATTATAATACCTCACCTTTTACAATTTTATTTCAGAAAATACCTGAAAGTAATGGAAGGCAGAAAGAAAGAAAAATTATCTATTTCCAAATAAGGTCTATTTATTGGATTTCTTTCCTTTTAAACCAACGTTTCGGGCTACCTTCCATTATTTTCAGCTGAAAATTCTACCAGTCTGTCTCTCTCCATAGAGAAAATTTCGATCAAATAAATAAAGCTAATTTCAGAAAACCCGTATTATATTTCAGAAAATTTCACTAGTATTTCAGAAAATAAACATATATATATGATTGAAGGGAAACTGTGTAGTGCATATCACATGCCACTTTGCCCTTACGAATATAAAATAATCTGCCGAGTTTTGTGCCGATCACATTACTTTCACTTACCATTAATAAATATTATTGTCTTTGTGTGTGTGTGTTTCGGGACTCGAAAATCTTCATCCAGCTTTAAAATGTCGTCTAAGAGAGCCAGGAAGACAGACAAGAACACTAACTCCGAAATATACGATGTGTTGGACACAAAAAATATATAATTTTTATTAATGGTGAGTGAAAGTAATGTGGTCGGCACAAAACAAGGCAGATTATTTAATATTCGTAAGGGGAAAGTCATGTGATATGCGATACACATTTTATAGGAATGTTTTTTTTGTTTTTTTTGAAATATTATATAATTTGGGTTTTCTGAAATACACTTGGTGTAGTTTAAATACAATGTTATTACATGATTATTTTTCTTATACTAAGTTTGATTATTAAGGATGAGGCAGGCTAGCAAATAAACTCAAAACGTACAGCTTTAGAAACCTTCCTCAGTACAAAAATTAAACCATTGTACTATATACAAGTATTGTGAGTGTTAATTGCAAATCTGCTCTAAACCCTCTGATAACCTAATTTAATATATAATAAGGAAAAATGTTATAAATTGACTATATAAATAAATGTAGTTGAAAAAGTATAGTTTTATTTGGAAGCTTAGTTAATATGTATAAAGAGAAATTACTTACATTGATGGGCTCGTAGAAACCGAGACGATCACAGGATAGCACTACCCACGGTGGATTTAGAGATTCCTTGCCCTGAAAAATAAAATTAAAAATTAATATTTTGAAATATAATATTTTCATTTAAGATATTCTACTCATAAGTATCTTGAAAAAGGCAATTTATTTAATTCACATTGATACAATTGAACAACGTATTTTGAGGATAATATCAATTTTTTTCGGGGATGGATTGGAGGCAAAAACCTTTTCAATTTTGAATATGTTTGTTGAATTTTCTAAAAACAAAAGATGAATTTACCCTTGTATTGTTTAGAAATTGAATAAAAAGTAAAACCCACGGATTCAATTTCAATCTATTAGGAGAATTGTTAAAGAATTCGGATAAGTTACCTTTTAATTTGATTGGTTTTCAGTCAATCGACTGCCCTTTCAATTAGGAATTCAAATAAATAACACTCAAATAATAAAAACTAAATTTTATTGCTCAAATAGGTGAAATTATTGGAGCGTCATCAATTGAGCTGGAGAGTCGAGTACAAGACGCCGCTTAATGACCATGGCTTGCCTGGCGGAGTCATCGGTCAAGCGGGTGGGGAGAGGGGAGGAGGGAGCGGGGTGGAGGGGAGGATAGACAAGTCAAGACTTGTACCGGAATTATTTAATGCAGGGGTCGAAAATTTTTCTTAGAGATAGGGCAAAATGTGATCATGGGGTATATACAGGATGGGGCATAAAGATCTCCCACATTTTGAAGAGGAATAAAAATTGAAAAAATTTAACTAGAAAAAAACTGAATATATTTTTGAAAAGAACATAAAATACATTTTTTTAAATCTGTTTTAAACATTATATCAGATAAAAAAGGGGGGGGGGGTGTCAAAAATGAAAATTCTAGCCCTTTGGACCAAACTCAATCAAATTTTGTATACATATTATGTGGGCTCCAAAAAGGCTAAAAATGAAAAAAAACTAACCAAATTGTGTATACATAGTTTGGTAGAAAGGGCTAGAATTTTAATTTTTGACCCCCGCATATTGGATGGTTAATTTTTGCATTTCTAGCCTTCTGGAGGCCCACATAATATGTATACAAAATTTGGTTGAATTTGGTCCAAAGGGCTAGAATTTTCATTTTTGACTTCCTCCTTCGTCTGATATAATGTTTAAAAGTTTTTTCTGGTTAAACTTTTTCATTTTTTATACCTATTCAAAATGTGGTGATCTTTATTCCCCCACCCTGTATAATAACATGATATTAATAATACGCTATTAAATGGCTTTAATATTTAATATAGTGAATATTTGTGATTAAAATTTAAATTTTTTGTGAAATCACACCAAAAATTAATTATAATTATTTATTGAACACGAACAAATAATACAATAAACGTTCTCAAGTATGAGTACCCCCACTCCGATGCTCAAATGGAGTGGTCTTTATTTTGAGTATTTTCGAATCTTTACGCTGACACGGGCTCATATGGTTCGAAATAAATAAAAAAGCTGACGTGTTCTGATGTGGCCATCCACTAGACTTTACCATACAACCTGGCCCCTCACTTATATTTAATATTTTTTTTTAATAAAATTATTTATAATCATGTAAGGGAGGGGGTTAGTTTTTTATATTTATAGACTCCTGGGGGCACTGATTATGTATACAAAATTTGGTTGAGTTTGGTCAAATGGCCTAAATTTTTAATTTTTAACCCCCCCTCCACCGCCCTTAATTTTGGGTCGATATGCACCAAAATCTAATCAGCTCTTAAACTTAGTGGACCAAAACTACGTGTGAAATTTAGTTTCGATATTCACACTAGTTTTGAGCTAGCTCGTCCACAAAATTTGGTAACTCACAGACTAACTAACTGACTAACAGACGTTTTGACAAAACAATTATTTTCTCAAAAAATATAATTTTTCGATGTTGTATTATTAGAGCTTTTTTATAGAGCGAAATGCCATGGTTTAGCTCAATTTTTTTAATCAAAATAGTTTCAGCTGTTTTTGAGATATTTCGAAAAATAAGGAAAAAAAACACTTTTTTCATGCACGATTACAATACTTGACCATACCCTGTATGGTAAAGTAAAAATATATCCTGTAAGTTTCAAGTCTCTATCTCAATTTTAACTTGTGCCGAACGGCAATGCCATTTTCCCATCTAAATAAAGCAATTTTATTCCGACCAAAGTAATAGTTCAAAAAAATTGAAACTCTGTAGACTTTATCCTTATAATAGTAGCTATCTTTAAGAATTTTCACAGATTTTTAACTATAATAATTTTGGAGTTATAGCTAGATAAATACTGCTATATCTTAGTGTTAGTAAGTTATAGACTCCAAAATTATAATGGCTAAAATTCTGTAAAAATTCTGGAGGGTAGCTACTATTATAAGGATAAAGTCTACAGATTTTCAAATTTTTTGAATAATTGCTTTGGCTAGAATAAAATATTTTAGATGGGAAAATTGCATCGCTGTTCCGTAAAGGTTTTAACCTTTGAGATAGAGACTTGAAACTTGGGGGATATTTTTACTTATTTCGAGCCATATGAGCCTCTGTCTGAGTAAAAATTCGAAAATACCCAAAATAAGAACTACCCTATTTGAGCAGCCAGTCTGATGCTCATACTTGAGTCGATCAAAGCTTTATCGTAGTTTTATTGTATTATTTGTACGTGTTCAATAAATAATTATAATTATTTATGTGTGATTTCACTAAAAATTAAAATTTTAATTAAGTTAATTACAAAAATAATAGCTTCAACAGCTTTATTACTAATAAATATTTGTGAATTAATTTTGTACTAGCCGCGGGACGGATCGAAAACTTTCAACTGCTGGATTTGGCCTGCGGGCCCTAGTTTGGGTATCCTTGGTTTAACTTATCTAATAAACAATAGGTAAATTTATATATTATGTCTATAGAAAAACACTATTGAGACTAAAGATTTTTTTAAGTAATAACTTACATATACATAAATTTGAATTTAAAAATATTAAAATATAAAATTATATAAATAATATTCCAGCGCCTCCCAATCGATCGCAGGCCCCAAAGATCGAAAATAATTTTCTCTTCACCAGGGGCGCGACCACAACGAGGTCGTGTAAAGACAATTAATAACAAATTTTAAATTTAGGGAACGAAGAAAGATTATTTTTATTATAGACAAAAGGATCAGCCGGGGCTCGAACCCGGGATCTTTGCATATGTACTGCAACGCTTTGTCATAAGAGGTTTAGCTCCTATATCCACTAAGCTACTGATCCCTGAACCCAAGCTATTACTTTTTGTCTATATGAATTATCGAATTTCTTTTTAATCCTCTCCTCGTTCATTTTTCGCAGCGTAGGCCTTGATTCATTAATTAAACAATTAAATATTCCAGCGCCCCTTTGTCTTTACACGGTCTCGTTGTGGTCGCGCCCCGGGTGAAGAGAAAATTATTTTCGATCTTTGGGGTCTGCGGTCGATTGGGAGGCGCTGGAATATTTAATTGTTTAATTAATGAATCAAGGCCTATGCTGCGAAAAATGAACGAGGAGAGGATTAAAAAAGAAATTCGATAATTCATATAGACAAAAAGGTAATAGTTTGGGTTCAGGGATCAGTAGCTTAGTGGATATAGGAGCTAAACCTCTTATGACAAAGCATTGCAGTACATATGCAAAGATCCCGGTTCGAGCCCCGGCTGATCCTTTTGTCTATAATAAAAATAATCTTTTCTTCGTTCCCTAAATTTAAAATTTGTTATATAAATAATATTTCAAAAAAATAATTAAAAGTTTTAGGGATTTTTTTTTGTTTGTATAATTTTGATTTTTTTTTAATTTTATATAATTTTAATTTTACTTGATATTTCTAAAAGAAAATCAATGAGTCTGTCATACATAATATGTAGGTATGGAGCAAATAAACTTAAAGCTATATACCTTATAAAATAAAGAGCGAAATTTAGAAAAAATTAATTTAGAAATGAGCAAAATTTTAAATAACAAAATTTCTATTAACAAAACGTCAAACAGATAGGTATGGAGTGTTTTTCTAATATTTATCAAAAATTTTTAGTGAAGAATATTTATATTTCTTATTTTTATTCAATGTAATTTCATCCCCAAGATAATCGATCATCAATTAATTATACTGTTATAAATTTAGTGAAGGGATCTAGACCTATGTTTAATTAAAATCTTTTATGATGCAAAGTGTATTGTCTAAAGGTATAGGAGTGCAGTTATCTTAGCGTTTGGTGAATTTTCAGGTGAAAGGGTCAATTTTATATATAATTCAATTATTATTATACTATACTAAATTAGACCCGCGTGCGCCAAACCGCAGCACAGAGGAACGTGTCAAATAAGTATAAGTATTATTATACTATAAGTCCAGGTACCTATTATACATATATCTCTTATAATGTGAGCTAGATAATTTCTTGTATTGAAGAGACCTGGCCTCCGATATTCAATCCTAGTCTATTTGGATGATAATAGAATTTGTTTAGAAAATAGGTGAGACTGCATACCTAGTCACCTGAAGGATTTTCAGTTGAAAGGGTCAATTTTTGCACATTGGGATGAAAATAGTTGGATCTGCAGGGGTTTGTTGAAATGGATACTTAACTCCGTGTCTTCGGTAATTAATTGGTGTGATCACGTGATATTTTTTTTTTTTAAATTAATTAATTAATTTATTTTGAACTGAACAATTCCTTTTACATATTTACAACCATACATTTACATAAATTACAAGAATACATTATTATATAAGAATACAAATCATACAATCAGACTCAACCAAACATCAGCAAAGTCTATCTATCCAGCATCAGTCTCCTAACACTACCAAGAGAACAATTGTCAACGCCGAACACCCCATTACATATGTTCATCATTCGGTTTAGGGGAAGCCATCATATAGTTTGATCTCAGGCAGTCAATGTAAAACATGTCTTGCAGATCTCAAATTGCGACATGGAACATTTATTTTTAGTTGGGATAGTAGGAAACTGCTATTTATCTGGCTGTTTAATAATTTATAAACAAAGGACACATCAAAAAATTCACGTCTCCTATCAAGGTAAGGAAGATTAAATTAAGTTTGCAAGGAGACATTTGAAGAGGTATCATTTAGGATAAAGAGTTTAAAGGATAGCTTACGAAGAAATTTATTCTGTACAGATTGGAGAAGTTTTTTTCTACGGAGTAAAAAGGACTCCATACTTCAGTGGCATACTCAACAATTGGACGAACTAAGGATTTGTAAAGATGGATGTAGAATTGGATATTTCTAAATTCGTAAGAATTGCGGATAATGAAGCTGAGTGTCTAGGCCGGTTATGTATGTCGCAAAATAAATGCTTTTTACCACTAACACAGGGTAGATGGTAAATGGAAGGACTGGGATGGCCAATCAGATGCCAGGCACTGTCAGCCTCTATTCACCATCTACCCTGTGTTAGTGGTAAAAAGCATTTACTTTGTGACATACAACCAGCCTGACAGTTCCTGGCATCTGATTGGCCCTCCATTTACCATCTACCCTGTGTTAGTGGTAAAAAGAATTTACTTTGTGTCATACAACCGGCCCTAAGAGATCGTCTGAGATGTCATGGATATGATCCTTGAAACACTGTTTACTATCAAATAGGACACCAAGGTCACGTATATTCTCAGTTCGAACAAGTTGTTGGCCATATAATGGCTCTTTGGTCAAGGGGAAGAGGGGGCTGCGGGGAAGAGATGTTGGGGGGATTCAACATGTCCAGACCTGCATCGAAATCTTTCTACTTATCTAATAAAGAAATAATATCAGAATGGGAACCCTAGCGCTTTGGATTGAAAAGTAGGCGAGCCTACAGGGTAGGCATCCCTCAGGGAGCGAAAGAGGGCAAGTTGCGTATTCAGGAACCCTGGCAGGGAGGGAAGCTTTAATTAATTATCCAAGTGGATAGAGATTCGAAACAAATTCCAAACTATTATGCATTGAGCCTAGGCTCTTAAATATCTTATATGGTCTCTAGGGTGGCCCTTATTTTGGATGTTTTCGAATTTTTATGCTGCCCGAGACTCAATGGTTCGAAAATAATAAAAGAAAATATCCCGCAAGTTTCAAGTCTCTATCTCAATTTTAACATTTGCCCCACAGCGATGTAAGTTTCCCATCTAAATAATATGGGGTTTTTGGTATTGAACGATCAACTTTTTATTCCGGCCAAAGTAATGGTTCAAAAAAATTAAAACTCTGTATCCTTATAATATGGTAGTATCTATCCAGAAGAATTTTCACAGATTTTTAGCTATTATAATTTTGGAGTCTATAACTTACTAAAGCTAAGATATACTAGTATTTTATCTGGATGAAAGTCCCAAATTATAATAGATAAAAATCTGTAAAAAATTCTGAGGGATAGCTACTATTATAAGAATAAAGTTAAGAGAGTTTCAAAATATTTGAACCATTACTTTGGGCGGAAGTAAAAATAGATCAATCAACGCCAAAAACCCGATGTTATTTAGATGAAAAACTCTCATCACTGTTCGGGAAAGGTTAAAATTGAGATAGAGACTTGAAAATTGGGGATATTTTTTTATTCATTCCTAACCATATTTGCCTCTGGGAGCATACAAATTCGTGAATATCTAAAATAAGAGCCTATCTATAATGGTCACCCATTCATGAATGTACCATCTTTTATTTTGTTATACTATTAAAATCTCTAATTTCGTATTATTAAAGGCTGATGACATTAAATGAAACCAATAATTTTAATACGTGATGCTTATTTATGTAAAAGGTAAAAAAATCTGTCATCGATTAGGCCACAAAGAATAGTTATGTAAATAAGCAACCCTCTTAGTTCATTATTAGATAATACCCATGGAAAAATTAAGTTTAATACATGTTGCTTAATTCCGAAATCTATAGATCAATAAAAGTTATTGGTATTAAGAAAAAGAAAAGTTGTTTTAAATAAATTAATTATTTTCGAATGGTCAACTATCCGAGAATTAATCGGAATATGTGATGCTGCAAGGGAAAAGGACCCTTATCTTCACTCTGGTCAAAATCGAGCTAATGGTTTTTTAGAGAATCAACTGAACAAATCGCTTTTTGTCCAGCCCAATAATTCCAAAAATTGACTGAATTTATGAATATTTATTTATATGATATTTCATATTTTTGCCCTTCCTGAAAAAACTGATCTGTGAAGATAAGGCCCTTTTTCCTTGCATATACCTACGATTACTTACCATAGAAGATCTACTGATTTTCACATTCAGACTGATGGTATCGTTAAATGAAAAACTTAAATCGTTTGATTATTCATGAAAACTATAAACACTCATTCAAGAATTAACTTTGATATAGGCCGCTTAACTATCAATATCCATGATTTCACCGAGAAAATAAATTAATGACGAGATGCTTTATTCAAATATTATCCCTAGTAGCACAATGTTTCAAACTATATAGTAACTAACAATGTAGTCCCTATATAGATTTCGGGAATCTATGCAGGGTGATTCACGGTCGATGGCACGTTAGACGTTTATGGAAAACGGAAATGAGAATTTTTCTGAAAATTTATCACCTTATATTTTCTTACCTGTTCTATCGATCGAAAATATTTTCAGCATTGCCACGTTTCGGCTCCATCGAAAAGTCGTAGCAACTTTAATTTTTTAAATGGAACACCTCGTATATTAAAACGTATTTAGAACCACTCTTTTATTAAAATACTTTTTTGTTAATATTGTCCTAAACCTATCTCTATCGATTTTCGAGATAAAAAAATAATTTGTATTAAATATGGTCTAAAACATGGCCCTAATTAAACTTAAATAAATTAGTGCCCTCAGTTCATGAAAAGTTGATATTTTGGTGCTAGTTTAGAAACACCCCAAGTATTTAATTTACGCCGAAAAATCGAGTCCAAATTATACAGGGCGTGCTAAGATTACTATTATTTCCGCTATTCATAAAAGGAGTCAAAAGTTCGTTTTTCAAATGAGACACCCCATATATTACTCAATAAATTGAAAGACGAAGAAAAATGCTTTAAGACGATATATCATGTCCCTATATCTAAAACATCAAGTTTTCTTAATAAAGCCGCTTTTTTGTGAAAAATTAAAATTACATTTTAATTAATTTAATTTTTAACTAGCCATCACAATATCAAGCTTATGACAGTTTGTTGACTATTTATAAGTATCTTATAAACATTTATTGACGATGTTCAAAAGAATCTCCCAAAATGATCGCAAATATTAATTATCCAAACGAAGTTCTTATGAAATTATTTATTTTGTACTATAAGAACTTCGTTTGAATAATCAATATTTGCGATCGTTTTGGGAGATTTTTTTGAGCATCGCCAATAAACTGTTTATTAGATACTTATAATTAGTCAACAAACTGTCATTAGCTTGATATTGTGATGTTTAGTTTAAATTAAATTAATTAAAATGTAAGTTTTCACGAAAAAGCAGCTTTATTAAGAAAACTTGATGTTTTAGATATAGGGAAATGATATATCGTCTTAAAGCATTTTTCTTCGTCTTTCAATTTATTGAGTAATATACGGGGTGTCTCATTTGAAAAAACGAACGTTTGACCCCTTTTATGAATAACGGAAATAATAGTAATCTTAGCACGCCCTGTATAATATGGAGTCGATTTTTCGCCGTAAATTAAATACTTGGGGTGTGTCTAAACTACCACCAAAATATCAACTTTTCATGAATTGAGATCACTAATTTATTTAAGTTTAATTAGGGCCATGTTTTGGACCATATTTAATACAAATTATGTTTTATCTCGAAAACCGATAAAGATAGGTATAGGACAATATTAAGAAAAAGTATTTTAATAAAAGGGCGGTTCTAAAAACGTGTTAATATACGGTGTGTTCTATTTAAAAAAAATAAAGCTGCTACGATTTTTCGATGGAAGCCAAAACGTGGCAATGATGAAAATATTTTAGATCGATAGAACAGGTAAGAAAATGCAAGGTGTTAAATTTTAAGAAAAATCCTGAGTTCCGTTTTTCATAAACGTCTAACGTGCCATCGACCGTGAATCCCCTGTATAGCCCCTATATAGTTACTATATAGTTTGAAACCTTGTGCTACTAGGGATAGGATCACCTATCCAGACTCCAATTGCATTACTTGTTGCTTAACTTTATTTATTAGTTCCAAATGTTCACCAAGTCCTAATTAATATCCTATATATTAAATGATCACCACATGCTGGCTTTACGACTGTAAAGTATGAGGAAACCCTTTCAGATTCTTATTAGACTACCCATCGAAGAATTAACCGTGATATATGCTACTTAATTATCATAATCTATAGTCCTATTTATATCCATTAAAGCTGATGAGATTAAGAGAAATAATTATAATACAAGATACTATATTCAAAAAAATATTATTCTTAAATGATTACCTATCCGAGAATTAATAGTAATATATTGCTTAACGTAAAAGATTTCATCGTTTTTTAATTCAATCTAAAAGCCTCGTTCAATGAAAAAAATATTTCTAATTTTTCATTCAAACAGTAAGCTGTGAATAAAATTAGAAAATATTCTTTCATATTATTTGAGAATTTATTTTTATTTTTAATAAAAAATAATTTCTCTCTTTTAATTTAATTATTAATATATATTTAATAATCGACAAAATAGATACATATGTATAAATATTAACATTATTGCGTCTCTCCTATTGAATGTTTGTAGCGAAACCCACGCCATCCAAAATGATTTGGGCCACGGAAATAATAATCCAATATTGCTTTTTCAATCAAAAGATTCATTATTAGCTTTTCAGCGTAATATAGTCTGCTAAATGCTAGGGAATAATATTAAATACACATGCCTAGATATTAAAATATTCTTATTATTAACAAAATACTCATATTTTCACTGAATAAGAAAACTAATAATACAAATGCATTGCTTATACCTATACTAGATTTAACCTCAGCAATTCTCATTAATGAATCATACACACACACATGCATATATATGTCATAGATGGAAATCCATTCATGTTATATTGAAAATATATTCTACTTTGTCTAAATATTAAAGAATAATACCATATTAATTGAAAGCTCACCATTTGAAGAGGTTGGTTGGACTCGAAGAAGCCATTAATTGATGCAATCACGCCAGCCCGGAGACCCAAAAGACAGCCTGAAAATATCAATAATTATTCATTAATTTAACAAAATTTCAAATCAAATGATTAATTAGATATTGATAATCATTTTGTTAACATAATAAAGATTATTTACCAGTATTAGATGCAAAATTTGATATAAATTTGCACTGACATAAGGGAGGTTTATTAATGGCGGAGGGTCAGGCTTGCACTGAAGTTCAACGAGTACAAACTCGTACGCTCAAGGAGAATCTAATTGCTGTGACGTCACAACCAATAGCAATAATTAACCATTTATTTCAAATATTCAAATAATAGAGGTGTTGTATTGAAATCTGCCTTGAATTGTATTAAAAGTTACGTCATCACAATTTTTTTGTATTATAGGTACCGAATAAAAATATAATCACAAGATAAAATAAATTGACACGTTCTAATGTGACCATCCACATTGACTTGACCATACAACTTGGCCCTCAATTATATTTAATATTTATAATCATTTAGGAAGTGTTAGTTTTTGAATTTTTTGGCGGCCCACGGATTGTGAAAACAAAATTTGGTATGAGTTTAGTACAAGGGCCTAGATTTTCATTTTATGACCTCTACACCCCTCCCCCAATTTTGGGCGGTTAGTTCTGCATTTTTAGATTTCTGGGGTCCACTGATTATGCATACAAAATTTGGTTGAGATTGCTCAAATGGCCTAGATTTTTAATTTTTATCCCCCCCACCTCCACCTCCTTAATTTTGGGTCAATATGCACCAAAATCTAATCAGCTCTTAATTCAATGGACCAAAACTACGTGTAAAATTTGGTTTCGATATTCACACTAGTTTTTGAGCTAGCTCGTCCACAAAAATTTGGTAACGCACAGACTAACAGACAAGCAGATAACCAGACAATCAGATAGACTAACAGAGATTTTGACAAAACAATTGATTATCTCAAAAATATAATTTTTCGATGTTTCCTTATTAGAGCTTTTTCTTTAGACCGAAATGTCATAGTTTCGCTCAATTTTTTTAATCAAAATAGTTTCAGCCGTTTTTTAGATATTTCGAAAAAAGAAGGAAAAAACACTGTTTTCATGCACGATTACAATACTTGACCATACTCTGTATTGTAAAGTAAAAAATAATCACAAGGTAAAAAAACTTTTAAAGATAAATTTCCTTTTTAGAAAGTGACAATAAATTGACAAATTATTTTGGCTTAGACCATTAATGTTGAAATATTATGAGCTAAGAGGTCACAATTTCATTATAATATACCAAATACCCAACATTTAATGCAGAGTATGTAAGGATTGCCCTCACATTTGAATAAAGAAGAATAGATAATTTTGAGTCGACAAGATTCAATCAAAAAAATCATAAAAAAATTTTTAATAAAATTCATATTCAGTTACTTATTTGTAGCTATGAAGTGGAATTTTTTTTCACCTGTAGGTAACATTTCGATCCATGACGGAGTACTTGCAATTCATCCCGGTTCGTTAATTCGTAGTTGAATTTCCCTTTAAAATACACGTACTAGTCAACTAGATGGAATGAAAAAATCGAGGGGTGAACCGCGATTGGAATTAGGTGTACACCGTTTTGGGAATTATGTGGAATTATTTCGGAATTCATTAGATAATCTATTATCTTCTACTTGGAAATGAAAGTGGAAGTAGGTGTACACAATTTTATGCCGCGGTTCACCTCTCTGAAAAAAAAGCAATTGCTACTGGCCACGCACGCCTGTCTCCAAAAGTCAGTGACATCACTAGAAAATAAATAAATAATTAGAATTAGTGAAAATAAATTGACACTTTCTGATTTGGCCAGCCACACGAATTTACCATACTTCTGGTTGAGTTTGGTCCAAGGGCTTGGATTTTAATTCTTTGAGACCCCCTCCCCCTGTGTCACATTTTCATTAAGCCCAATCCTGTATTGTGACCTCCCACTATGGCTTTTATACCCTATAATTTTCAGATTGGAATAATAAAATCTGAAATCTACAAAATATATTTGAAAATTTTTTATGTTTTTTAATTTGACTTTTGTAACATGACAATTTTTAAGACCTCCGGAACCCCCTGTCACAAATCTGTGATGCCCCATTCTCACTTAATATATGACGTAATTTATGAACTGTCCCTAATCGCTCATATCATAAGTTTAGTCGCTAGATCGAAATACAGATTTTCCAATTTAATATATACCTACCTATTTATCCTAAAATACAAATTATAAAACACTCAAATATTCCAATTCATAATAAATAAATTAAATAAATAATTGTATATATTGGTTTCTAATGAAATTGGAATAATTCAACGAAACATATTCAGCTTTGAATAATTTTTATTTATAAAAAATAAATAAAATATTTTGTCAATATCTCTACGAATTCTAAATTAAATTGATAAATCAGAACATGAATCATCCTATATTAATATTTTTCGAAAAAATCACAATCCTTTGATATATTTATATTCGATCTCCCGACAAAAATAAAGTAAGTTTTTACTTTAGCATGCGTGTATGGTCAAGTATTGTAATCGTGTATGAAAAAAGTGGGCTTTTTCCTTCTTTTTTTTAAAAATATCTAAAAAACGGCTGAAATTATTTTGATTTAAAAAATTGAGCAAAACCTTGGAATTTCTCTTTACAAAAAAGCTCTAATAAGTGAATATTGAAAAAATTATATTTTTCGAGATAATAATTGTTTTGTCAAAATGTCGGTTAGTTAGTCTGTGCGTTACCAAATTTTTGTGGTTGAGCTAGCTCAAAAACTAGGGTGAATATCAAAACCAAATTTCACACGTAGTTTTGGTCCATTGAGATTAAGAGTTGATTAGATTTTGGTGCATACTGACCCAAAATTAAGGGGGGTGGAGGGAGAGTTAAAAATTAAAAATCTAGGCTATTTGAGCAACCTCAACCAAATTTTGTATACATAATCAGTGGGACCCCAGAAGTCTAAAAATGCAAAAATTAACGCCACAAAATGAGGGGGGAGTGTAGTGTCAAAAATTAAAAATGTAGGCCCTTGTACCAAACACAACCAGATTTTGTATACATAATCAGTGGGACCCCAGAAGTCTAAAAATGCAAAAACTAACCCCCCTCCCCTACATGATTATAAATAATTTTATTAAATATTAAATATAAGTGAGGGGCCAGGTTGTATGGCAAAGTCAAGATGATGGCCACATCAGAACACGTCAGCTTATTTTCTTACCTTTAATGTAGAGTGTGAAAGATTTCTGTTCAAATTAATTAAAAAAGACTCGGTACTCGGAGTAGGTTAAGCCACCAGATTCATGAAATCCTTTTGAAAAATACTGAAAAGTTATTTAATTAAATTAAATTACTCTCTTATCTGTTCTTAGTTGTAAATAGAAAAATTAGAATATTTTCTCACCTGAATATATAAATTTATGGCTGAATAATTGCAATCCATCTCTGTTGGTTGATTTGTAATTAAGCTTCAATTTAAAATAGCCGAACTAATTCAGTACTTGGCATCAAATACGTCATCGCTGGAGCTCTTTGGCTTGCTGGCTGCCGACTGGGGGACTGGCCACGCAGCGCGCTCGCCAAAAGCCTGAGCCAGTGACGTCACCAAAAAAGTTAGATTAGGAAAAATTAATAAATCATCTTTAAAATTCAATATTTGGGGGTACGGCAGTGCCCCAGTCAAGTTCGATTTGAGCGGGGGTGTGTGCACTGCCAGACTACCATTTACAGGAAACAACTCAGGCCATTTTGACGCCTCTGTAACTTCGTACTGGAAACCTCCTATATGGCTGAAAATTTTTCCACAATACTGGCTCATAAGCACAAAATTTCACATTTCTACTGCTAATACCGTCCAAGTTACAAGAAGGCAAAAGATAGGCTTTTCGTCACTCACTCACTATCAAAATTCTTGAGTACTTCCAACTGATCTCTAGAATGCTGAAATTTGGCATGCTGATAGAGTTTGGGGTACAATTAATGGGAAAAATCCAAAAATAGAAACTTTCTCTTCAGGACCTAAAATGAAGGGGTGAAAGTTATAGACTTAATTAACATATACTAAAAATTCAATGAACTTAGAATGCTGAAATTTGGCATATTGGTAAAGGTTGTCACATTAATAAAGGAGGAACTTGAAACACCGAAAATTTCCCTTCTTTGGGGCCCGAAATGGAGGGGTGAAATTCATAGGCTTAATTAACATACAGTAAAAGTATAATGACACTGGAATGCTAAAACTTGGAATGTTCGTAGAATTTGGTACATTAATAAAGAATGAAATCGTAAAACGGAAACATTTCCTTCTTTTATGACCTAAAATGATATGGGTGAATTTTGAGAGGCAAATTTTCATTATTAGTATCTTGGTAGAGTTTGGGGCGTTAATAAAGGGGAAATCGAAAAACAGAAACATTCCCTTCTTCAGGACATAAAATGAAGGGGGTGATATTCGTGAGAAAAATCTTCATTATTTTTGGGATGGTGGTAGAGTTTGGGGCTTTAATAAAGAGTGAAATCGAAAAACTTAAACTTTTCCTTCTTCAGCTATTTTTTTTTCTTTTTCTTGTTTATTAATTTCTGTGTTTCTGTTGTATTGATGTTTTGTTGACCTAGCCACCGAGGACTTGTGCCGCTACAGGTCGAGTAATAAAGATTTATTTATTTATTTATTATTAATTGAAGCTACTAATATATTATCGACTCATTTAATAAATTGATGATGTTGAACTTAGCAGCACATTAGATCTCACTCCTTTTTTTGGCAAACGGTTTTTATTAATCGAACTTGGCCTTTTTTACACAAGTATTTTTGTTGAGATTAAATATTATTTATATGTTAAGATGTTTTTAATTTTAGCGTAGTGGTTAATAATTGTATTGTCTGTGACGATAAGCAGAGAACTGAAGAGAAATACTTCTATGATTTACCAATGAGGAGATATAAAAAAAAACTGAAAAAATTGCTTTTTCTGATTGATTAACTTTATTGGCCAAGGCGCTTATTCAAATTCTATTCCGATATATAATTTTTATTTTTAATTATTTACTTGTTTTATATTTACACTACTGAACAAAAATTTATCCCCGTAAACCTAACAATGGATTCCAGTATAGTTTTCTATGCTGATTATCATGCAATTTCCCGATTTTTACAACACGTCAGAATTTTGTAGATCTTATCGGTTAAAATGACGAAAAAGCCTATTTTTACCTCATTTTCAAGTCCCACTAAGCATTAATATTGTAGAAAACAGCTTCCTCTTTGATTTTCAAATTACTCACTTGTTTTTAGCTCAATTAGAACTTCGAAACCATGGCATTTTGCTCGTGACAATAAAAGCCCCAACAAGTGAACATCGAAAAAATTATATTTTTTGAGATACATAATTGTTTTGTCAAAAAATGTCTGTTAGTTTGTCTGGTCGTGGTTGTCTGTGCGTTACAAAATTTTTGTAGGATGAGCTTCAGCTAAAAAAACTAGTGCGAATATCGAAACCAAATTTCACACGTAGTTTTGTTCCATTGAGATTAAGATCTGATTAGATTTTGGTGCATATCGACCCAAAATTAGGGGGTGGAGGGGGGGTTAAAAATTAAAAATCTAGGCCATTTGAGCAAATTCAACCAAATTTTGTATACATAATCAGTGGGATCCCAAAAGTCTAAAATTACAAAAACTAACCGCCCAAAATAGAGGGGAGTGTAGGGTCAAAAAATGAAAATCCTTGCTCTTGTACCAAACTCAACCAAATTTTGGATACATAATCAGTGGGCCACCAAGAGTCTACAAATGCAAAAACTCCCCCTCCCCTACATGATTATAAATAATTTTATTAAATATAAGTGAGGGGTCCAGGTTGTATGGTAAAGTCAAGTGGATGGCCACATCAGAACACATCAGCTCGGATTAAAAATTTGACACAATTATTAGCTCATGACACTTGATAAATACAATAATTTTTTTAAAAAAATCGTTAATGCCGTTTCTGAGAAAATCAAAAAAACGAAGAATCTTTCATGTAAATGTCTACTTCCGGTCTTCCGATTTTTAACCAAAAGCTCGCTGTACTCCTTCTAGCTTATATTGAGCTTAAGTTTCGAATTTCCTAACTTTGAGACTTATGGTTGCGAAACGCAGGGGGTACACGCAAAGCGTATATACGTAGTGACCAATGAATTGTAAGCCACTTTTTGACCCCTGGGGACCCTCAATTTTTGGTTTGATGTCCTAAATCGGGTTTGCAGCCATTAAGGCCATCGATTCCTTCTATCTAGAAGTTACAAAATGAAATTAACATTTTTCATCTCTGAGATACAAGCTCTCAAAAAGTCAGGACCCAGACTGGGCATCGCAATACTCTCAAATTATATTCTATAGAATACAAATGTGAAAGTAAAAATTAGTCAAAATATGCTACAATTGAAATTATTTTTTCCGAAATCTTGATATATTTTTTAACATAAAAAATTGAAAATCTGCCCTTTTATTCCACGAAAACTTTGGAGATGATTTTCCTGTTTCTTATTTTAGAAAAAAAAAAAAAAAAAAACATATTAATATGTTTTCTAATAACTATATAAAAATCTTAATGTTTCAAGGAAGTTTATAATTTTATGTAGGGCCGCATTCACTGAAGTGCTGGGCCGCGGGATGGACAGCCCTGCCTTATATCATGAATCACTTTATCGGAATTTTTCGCCAAAATATAATAAAATCTAGCAAGTTATCAATAAAACACATAAAAATAGTAAGGCAAAATTTCAAATTTTCTTGATATTAGCCAGAATATTAGATAGTTGAATTTTATTGTGAGCAAAGTTGTAGGGGATGTGATTTATTAAAACTTTTGTTTAAAAAATTCTCCGAAATAACCACCCAAAAAGGGGGGAGGGTCAAAATACGAAAATTGTTGCTCTTGGACCAAACTCAACCAAATTTTGTATACATAATCTGTGGGTCACTAGAAGGTAGAAAATCAAAAACTAACCACCCAAAATAAGGGGGGGGGTCAAAAAATGAAAATTCTTACCTTTAGAGCCAACTTAACCAAATTTTGTATACATAATTTGTTGGTCACTAGAAGGCTGGAAATTCAAAAACTAACAACCAAAAATGGGGGACGGGGTCAAAAAATGAAAATTCTTACCTTTAGGGCCAACTTAACCTAATTTTGTATACATAATTTGTTGGTCACTAGAAGGCTGTAAATTCATAAACTAACCATCCAAAAAGCTTTAATAAGTGAACATCGAAAAAATTATATTTATCGAGATAATAATTGTTTTGTCAAAATGTTTTTTAGTCTGTTAGTTAGTCTGTGCCAAATTTTTGTGGACGAGTTAGCTCAAAAACTAGTGTGAATATCAAAATCAAATTTCACACATAGTTTTGGTCCATTGAGATTAAGAGCTGATTATATTTTTGGTAAATATCGACTCAAAATTAAGGGGGTGGAGGGGGGTTAAAAATTATAAATCTAGGCCATTTGAGCAAACTCAACCAAATTTTGTATACATAATCAGTGGACTCCCAGAAGTCTAAAAATGCAAAAAATAACAGCCCAAAATGGGGGAGGGGGGCAGAGTAAAAAAATCAAAATAATTTCCATTTACCAAATTCAATCAAATTTTGTATACATAATCAGTGGGACCCCAGAAGTATATAAATGCAAAACTAACTCCCCCTACATGATTATAAATAATTTTAGAGGCCTGGTTGTATGGTAAAGTCAAGTGACCACATCAGGACACGTCAGCTTATTTTCTATTTTTTCAAATTCTTAATAACAAATTCTGAATTTGATTTGAAAAAGGATGATTTTGATTTTTAAATCCTGAATTTGATTTTTAATATCCCGAATTTGATAAGGAAAAGTCCAAATTAGAAGTTAAAAACCTATATCTATCTATCTATACTTATTAATAATCGGCTTGGGCGACGAGGCCGACGTGATTTTGGTAATTTTAAAACCCAGTACGGAGTCCAGGGGTCCTGGTCAGCAAGATGCCCGCCGAAGACGGGTTCATAGCTGGTATGTTTATAAATAAAATAAATCGGGATTAGAATAATCACCTGAAAAGCACTTGTTCTGTTTGCTTTTTCTTTATTTTCTTTTCATCTACCCTGTAGGTATACTATATATAGTAAGCTAGGCGGGCCGTAAAACCCTCTCGTCCGGAACATTAATTACTTAAACTCGAGCAGAAGAAGCATTGTATCCCCCTGCCTGTCGAATTCTAAGCTACAAACTAAGCGTCTCTTTTCTCCTTCCAACTACCCTGCCAAATGAGCAACTTAGAAAAAGAAAAAAAGGGTAGATTGGACGATACGTCACACGGGGACAGAGGCCAACCCTGACGGCCATTTTTATGCACAGGAACTCTTTCACCTGTCTGTCATAGTATTGATTTCACTCAATAAATTACCAATAGATTTATTTTTAACTCATAGTGTTTAAAAATGTCTAAAATGAGAAGTGAAATTATTACTTTGCTATACAGGGTATGGTCAAGTATGGTAATCGTGCATGGAAAAAAGTGTTTTTTTACCTTCTTTTTTTCGAAAAAACGGCTGAAACTATTTTGATTAAAAAAATTGACCAAAACCATGGCATTTCGCTCTACGAAAAAGTGAACATCGAAAAAAATTATATTTTTTGAGATAATAATTGATTTGTCAAAATGTCTGGTTGTCTGTGCGTTACCAATTTTTTGTGGACGAGCTAGCTCAAAAACTAGTGTGAATATCGAAACCAAATTTCACACCTAGTTTTGGTTCATTGAGATTAAGAGCTGTTTAGATTTTTGGTGCACATTGACCCAAAATTAAGGGGGTAGAGGGGGGGGGTTAAAAATTAAAAATCTCCATTTGAGTAAACTCAAGCAAATTTTTATATACATAATCAATGGACCCTCAGAAGTCCAAAAATGTAGAACTAAACGTCCAAAATATCTATGATGTCCTTAAAAGTTAAATTCATTTAATAATATTATATACTGGGTTGATTTTTTAAATAATTTCCATCTTTTTTCAAAAAAAGACACTCAAAAAGATACTTAAATCTTTGTTTTCATTGTCAAAATATTTTGTTGACGTAATAGAAAACAGCTTCCTCTTTGATTTTCAAATTACCACTTGTTTTTAGCTCAATTAGAACTCGAAACCATGGCATTTTGCTCTAAAAAAAAAAGCCCTAATAATTTAACATCGAAAAAATTATATTTTTTGAGATAATAATTGTTTTGTCAAAATGTCTGTTAGTTTGTCTGTCAGGTTGTCTGTGCGTTACAAAATTTTTGTGGACGAGCTAGCTCAAATACTAGCTTGAATATCGAAACCAAATTTCACACGTAGTTTTTTGTTCCATTGAGATTAAGAGCTGATTAGATGATTTTGGTGTATATCGACCCAAAATTAAGGGGGGGGGTGGAGGGGGGTTAAAAATTAAAAATCTAGGCCGTTTGAGAAAATTCAACAAAATTTTGTATACATAATCAGTGGGACCCCACAAGTCTAAAATTGCAAAAACTAACCAAAATAGAGGGGGGTGTAGGTTCAGAAAATGAAAATCTAGGCCCTTTGTACCAAACTCAACCAAATTTTGTTTACACAATCCATATGCCAACAAAAAATTCAAAAAAATAGCCCCCTACATGATTGTAAATAATTTTGTTAAATATTAAATATAAGAGAGGGGCCAGGTTATATGGTCAAGTCAAGTGGATGGCCACATCAAAACGTGTCAATTTATTTTATCATCTGATTATTTTTTTATTCTGTACCTATAATACAAAAAAACTAGATTTTGATGCATATCGACTGAAAATTAAGAGGGTGGAGGGGGGGGGGGGTTAAAAATTAAAAATCTAGGCCATTTGAGCAAACTCAACCAAATTTTGTATACATAATCAGTGGGACCCCAGGAGTCTAAAAATGCAAAAACTAACCCTCTCTCCTACATGATTATAAATAATTTTATTAATTATTAAATATAAGTGAGGGGCCAGGTTGTATGGTAAAGTCAAATGGATGGCCACATCAGAATACGTCAACTTATTTTCACCATGATTTTATTTACCTTTGTGCCTGAACTATGATAACTATAAGTTGGTGTCATCTACTAAATTCGATGGAATGGAATATTTTTAATTATATGTCAGAGGGGTTGTTTTTCGGGAATCGAATCCATCGAATTTAATAGATGACACCAACTTATGATTTCTTGTAAATTTGAATCTATTACCATCGGCAAATTAATATCTTTCATATTAAATTAGGAAAAGTCATTCTATTGCCCCTTCGAATTTTGAATCTCTTCAAAATTCGAAACACTCAACGACCTTTATTTAAATTATATGGCATGGCTATATGTTTAAATTTAGAATCACTATATCGCGAAATTTTACAAATTAAGATAACAATCTTTGAGTAAAATATTTTACGCGTGTACATATGTCAGAGAGGTTCGCATCCTGCAGGTGAGCGAGGTGGCCCGGATTGCTGTTACTGGCACTCGGGTTCGATTCCTGAGGGAGTGAAAAACAACCCCTCTGACATATAATTAAAAATATTCCATTCCATCGAATTTAATAGATGACACCAACTTATGATTTTGAATCTATTACCATCGGCAAATTAATATCTTTCATATGATAACTATGATAATTCAAGAACGAGACTTTTGAAAATTGAGTGCCAAAATGTTTGATATTTCAATGCGTAGAGCAGATTATGATTATGATTTATAATTTCTTGTTTAAAATGCATATTTATTTTCAATGATTTTATTGAGATTTTAAGTAGTTGTAATGATAGAAGCATAAATCAAAAAACAACTGTGTTTGAAAAATAAATTTTTAAATTAAATTTTGATTTAATAGAGACTTCTAGAGACACATTTTTAATAATTTTAAGTCGGGGCGGAACTATATTTTAATGATTAATAAATCAATTAAATTGTCATCTGCTTAATGCAAATAGAGATATGCCTATATACTATATATGTTGCAGTAAAAACCCGTTTTTAGTAAGAACTGGTTCTTACTAGTTAAAAACGAGTTTCATTGAATACCTTTGTTGCAACTAGAATTTACTGATGTTAGTTGAGTTTGGTCCAAAGGTCTAGAATCGTCATTTTTGACCTTCCGAGGCGGCTCTCATTTTGGGTGTTTTATTCAAAAATTTTTAAACGAAAATTGCAAAAATGGTAATTTTTTATGAAAAAATAGTAATTTTTGATATTTTAGTTTAAAATTTTTTGAAAATAAACACCCAAAATGATGCCGCCTCGGAAGATCAAAATGAAGATTCTAGACTTGTTGGATGTTAGTTGAGTTTGGTCCAAAGGTCTAGAATCTTCATTTTTGACCTTCCTTAAAAATGTTAAACAAAAATGTCAAAAATAATAATTTTTGACATTTTTATTTTATAATTTTTTGAAAATAAACACCCAAAATGAGGCCGCCTCGGAAGGTCAAAAATAAGGATTCTAGACCTTTAGACCAAACTCAACTAACATCAGTAAATTCTAGTTGCAACAAATGTATTCAACGCGTTTTAACTAGAAAGAACTCGTTCTTACTAAAAAACGGGCTTTTACTGAACCATATGTATATACCTCCCGTGTATATTTTATTATGAAGAGGGGCGCTGTGTTAGTTAATGGCCCATGGGCGCTAAATATCTTAGGATGGTCCTGGCGTACACCCTATAATTACACGAAGATTATCTTCAACAAGTGTATTAATTAAAATTAATTACAATGTAGCTATCCTAAATGCGTTGTCTGTTTATTTATTCGCCTATTGTTGTAATTTTCAGTGTTCTTGATGGTTTAGTATGCCTGTCTTTTTTAAGTTAATAAAGCCTAATTAAAGTTTTTTTTAACTAATTCTTTACAATTGTATTATGTTTGAGTTTGTGGTGTTTCTCAAGGAGAAAAATAAAAATACTTTACAATTTTATTATCTTAAAAAGGCCGACATACAAAAACAATAAGAACACTGAAAATTACAACAATAGGCGAATAATATCTATATATATAAAATAGAAAAGTATCTATCTATCTATCTATCTATCTATATATATAAAATAGAAAAGTATGTGGATATATATGTATGTGGAAAACGATCTGATTGGCCAGTGCATAGCCAATGCCAAAGCGTTAAATTATTAGAACGATTCTGATTGGTCAGATAGTGATCGTGCTTAGGCAATGTGTTAAATAAATCTTTCCTTATTCTTCCTTATTTTTGAATCAATTTCATTCAGCACATTCTTTCGATACTTACAGTAAGATTTTAAATTTCAATTATTAAATTGGTATGAACGAGACGCTCCCCGCCAGGGGCAAGTGACGCCGGGCCGAAGGCCCGGTCGTCAACTAGTATAATATATAATAGCTGTCTACCGAGCTTCAGAACTGGCTATAAAGCACTTATAATATATAGGTATATATTTATTCTATATTTAGGGTATGACAAAAAGTAAGATTTTAAAAATTGTAAATATATAAAGCGCTTTATGCTTGGGAGGGTCATAAATACGTGCGAATATGCCCGAAGCTATTGTTTTGACAAACACCCGACAGGGACCAGGTGCCTCAAAAACACAGCCTGAAGCCTGGTAGACAACTATTATATATAAACGAGCGGTGCCGGGCGTGCCTTAGGCTGGTGGCCCTGGCGGGCAGCGTCTCGAGATGTGATTATTAGCTGTCCGTAATTATATGTTTTGAAAAAAATATTTTTTTGAATAATGAATATTGATCAAAGAAAGATGAAAAAAATATCAGTAAATGCTTTACAAATACTTTATTAGAGCATGCAACCATTCCTCTCGAAGTTCCCGATCGGTTGGAAACCTATTTCATTATTATATTAAGATAAGATAGCAGTACCAGGTGTGCACCGAGTTGGTATTTTTCGACTTTTTTAATAATACATTTCAATATTAAAATTTATTTAAAAGTGTATCTAAATTAAATATATATAATAATTTTAAAATTAATTTATCTACTAAAATTTCAAGAATTTATATTTTTCTTAAATTCAAAAAAAAAAAAAAATCGGTATGAATTATTTTCAAAAAATAAATATATATTAATATATAAAATATTTTAAAATTAATAAATTTGTGTACTAAAATTTCAAATAAGACATGCCGTAAATCTAATATTCTAAGTCTAAGCTATATAGAGGAATATATTAATATATATAGAGATATTATAGATAGATATAATATAGAGAAATGTTTTATTTGAATAATTTAACAATCTAACAACTGTCATTGAATATTAGTTGCTTTTTCTCGCACATGTTCTCCTGACAGCGCCACGTGTACTGTCTGACAACGGCTTTTATATAAGAATAATAATATAAGGTATATTATATGTCACTTTTAGCTTGCTTTATTCATATGTTTAACATTTTCACTGTTAATAAAAGTTCTTGCCGCTACGCGATCTCGTGGCCAAAAATATAGCTAAACTACTCGGGACAGCTGCACAAATATCAATCTTGCCGAGATTAATTTTTCAAAATTGCGATGCCGAAGAATATTTAAATAAACCACTCAATATTGCATATGATAATAAACAACAAACTAATAATCTATCTTGTTTGTTTTGTTATGTTAATAATTTTCATTATACAATAAAAATAACTTTGACCCAATTGTGTTAGTTTTTATCTTTACCACCAGTAAGTGCTGTTTACTAACTGGCAGATACCAATATTCACTAGGTACATAGTATGAATAGTGAATTTTGAAGAAATCGATACTCAATTTTAGTTTGATATACATATTTAATTTATATTTTAATTTATTTTATTTTTTGAATCCCTTTATAATTTATCTCTCTAGTATCGTACTGTCTCTAGAAAGTAAGATTCTCAAGTATTTTCTTAATTTATATGTGATAGATGTTATATATGGTGCAAAAACGTGAGGGCTGATTTGAAACTTCCGTTTAAGTGAGGTAGGAGTGGTAAGAGTGTTTTTGCTGAAAGACAAACGTGTAGAAGGGTCAGTGAATCCCCTTGGGTTAGGCAACTCCACGTCTAAATGTCTTTCATCTTAGCTGTCGGCATTTTGGGAATTTCATATCACACAACTAATTCTGAGAATGTGCAAATTGCTTCCTCGATTCGAATCATGATTTAAGCTCTGTCCTAGCGCCTTTGGTCCTTTACACTAATGGATGTGGCCAAGTCTGCAAACCTCGCCTGGGAAGGCTTTGTTACCTACTAGTTTATCTTACACTATTAAATGAGCAATTCTTATATATAACTCTAATCCCAAAATGCTAGATAAAGAGCAGAACATGACAAAATATTAATTTTTAAAATGATCGAAATTTCAAATTCAATTTCAGATATGGACTGTTTTTCTAATATTTATCAAAAAAATTTTGAGAAAAACAATTGAGGAGGTTAAGTTCTAAAGGATCTAAGTGCCACACTCGGATATTTTGAATTATACATGTAAAAAAAGGTCTATGTGCCATGTCTAATAAATGCCATAAAAAGATATAAGTTGTCTTATTAGAAGATACAGGTTTTGATAGAGAAACAGAAATCAAGCAGTAGTATCTATGAATACACCAGGGGCCGAGCAAATAAGACAAGAACATATACCGAGGAAATTAAACTGAAGGTACTGGAGCACCAGGGCCAGATTTAAGCACATGCTACGCAGGTTGCAGCCTATGGGCCCACACCACAAAGGCTCTATTTTTTATTTGTATTTATTTAACAAGGTTTCAATAAAGAGTCATGCATAATCGAATGTTTTCTACATTCGATTCAATCGCGAATCAAATGTAGGGAATTTTTGTCAAATATTGAGTGAAAATAATATCTGAACTTAGGTATATATTTCTAACTTGAAATAATGATGTTAAATAAATTTTATAATTTTTAATTGATATATGAATGAGAATTGTTTTGACTGCGTTATTTGAAAAATATATTTATCGCGAGACTACTGCGGTCTTAGTCTGGATCAAGAGAGAAAGGTGTGATCTCATTTAGCTACAATCTAACGTCATTTCGTTTATAGCCCGCACGACATTCGGATGGATCACCAATTGAATTTGAAATCTCAGATGTTATATATTCAATCTCCCAGCCCATATATAACATCTGAGATTTCAAATTCAATTGGTGATCAATCCGAATGTAGTGCGGGCTATACGCGAAATGACGTTGGATTGTAGCTAAATGGATCACACCTTTTTCTCTCTTGGTCCAGACTTAGGACTCCGCAGACTTCAATAGCGTAATTCGCAGTAGTCTAGCGATAAATATATTTTTCAAATAAGCGCGGTCAAAACAATTCTCATTGATATATCAATTATTCTTTAATACATTAATGAGAAAATTTTTAAAATTTATTTAAGAGTCATTCATGTTTATTTTTAAGTTTTTAATTGGGTAATTGCTGAAAATGAGGTTTTTGTAGGTTAATTTAAAAAAATGTTTTTCCATATAGGGCCCTCGCCACAGCTCCAGCATATGTGCCCATAGATCCTAAATCCGGCCCTGTAAGAGCACATTAACAGTTTTCATAGAGATGAAAACCATTACAGCTGACAAAAATCTCAAAGATAATTACTTAATCCCCAATTTAAATATAAACCCACTTTTTTTTTTTTTTTTTTTTTTTTAATATCCCAACACTCCAGTAAACTAGAGATTTTATTCGAACACATTCCACAAATATTTTTCCTCATTTTCGATTTGGAAAATCAAAATCGAATACCTGTTCAACCTGTAATTTACTTAATGCCAAAATATAGTAAAGACTGCTAAAGAACAGAGACCTTTGAAAACTAAACTTGTTCTTATAAAATAATAAAAATTTGGTAAAATTGCGATGTAGGTATCACAAAAAAAGAAATAAAACAAAAATGAGTTTTGAATTCGAAATATTTCGGGTTGTCAAGCCCATCTTCAGGAGTCAGAAAAAACTGAATATAAATTGGAAAAATGTTTACAAATAATAATTTTTTTGAAAATAGGTATGGTGAGGGTAAGGTGGACAGACAACCCGAAATATATCGAATTCAAAAATCATTTTTGTTTTATTTATTTTTTTTGTTAAAACTTTCACCTAGAACCAACACCTATCTCCTTAAAAGTTATTGTTCTTGTAAATTTGTATGAACTATAAAATTGTTTAATTTACCTAGTTTTTCCTTACCTACTTTAGTTTGTAATGTATTTTGAATTTATACATACGTATTTCTTTTGTAATAGAACACCCAAAAGTTATGAAAATGTTGCGTTGTTTGTGGTACCTTTTTAGAAATAAATAATGAGGCACTTAGACCCTTTAACGATTTCCTATTTTCAATTTTTTTTATTTTCACTGCAATTTAATTTTTTTTTAGTTTTTCTAGGGGTTCTTATTTATAGGGTGTTGTTTTACTTGCAAAATATATATTTAAAGCTAAAAAGACTACTTACAAAAATACTTTTATTTGATTAATTGGTTCCACATTTCTACCACTTAGATCCTTTAGAACTTACACTTAATGTTTGTGAATATTTATATTTTTACTTTAACATACAAGGTATGATCAAGTATTGTAATCGTGCATGAAAAAAGTAGTTTTTTCCTTATTTTTTTCGAAATATCTCAAAAACGGCTGAAACTATTTTGATTAAAAAAAATTGAGCGAAACCATGGCATTTCGCTCTACAAAAAAGTGAACATCGAAAAAATTATATTTTTCGAGATAATAATTGTTTTGTCAAAATGTCTGTTAGTCTGTCTGTCTGGTTGTTAGTTAGTCTTAGCGTTACCAAATTTTTGTGGATGAGCTAGCTCAAAAACTAGTGTGAATATCGAAACCAAATTTCACACGTAGTTTTGTTGCATTGAGATTAAGAGCTGATTAGATTTTTGTGCATATCGACCCAAAAATTAAGGGGGCTGGAGGGGGGTTAAAATTAAAAATCTAGGCCGTTTGAGCAAACTCAACCAAATTTTTATACATAATCAGTGGACCCCCAGAAGTCTAAAAATGCAAAAACTAACCGCCTAAAATGGGGAGGGGGGTGTAGGGTCAAAAAATGAAAATCTTGGCCATTTACCAAACTCAACCAAATTTTGTGAACATAATCAGTGGGACACCAGAAGTATAAAAATACAAAAACTAAACCCCCTCCCTACATGATTATAAATAATTTTAGGGGCCATCTTATATGGTAAAGTCAAGTGGATGGCCACATCAGAACACGTCAGCTTATTTAAATATTGCATCTTTGTCTATTTTGCACTATATTTATTTGTTTAGTGTTGCTTTATATTAATTTACATAAAGCATATGAGAATTTACAAAAATACAAGGTTTAACAGCTATACATATCTAATAAATATTAAGGGAGTAATTTAGCCTTTTATTCCCCTTAAAATATTGCATAAACATGTGATTGCCCACTTATTTTATGTCTCTAAAATGCGCAATTTATTCTCACTTTATGTTAATAAAATTATTTTAAACATTAACATCCCATGAGTTAATTTAAATAAATAAATAAATGATAGGAGAAATGATGTGTCAAGGATATTTCTTGTGACTTAAAATAGAAACCCCTGAAAGAGTAAAATGTGTAGGAAAAATGTCTATTTTATGTTAATCCCTAACGCGCTAAGCATAAATAAATAATAATCATTGCACTTAAGTTTTAACCGGGTACAGGGATGGAGAGGGGTGCAGTAAGAAACTATAATTTACAAGCGACATTAAACAACTAATATACTGTGTAAATATAATACAAGGTGTCTATTATCTCGCTTTATTACAGCCGGCCAGATTTTTCATGGAAATTTATTCACCCCTTTTTTTAAACTCGATTCTTATTCTACCAAACAAGTGGTTATTAATTTGATTTATGATCGTTCTATATATATGTATATATAGAGAATACAGCCATTATTAGTTGTGTATAGCATTCCCTTAGGGATTTTCTGATGCTGGTTTTGGCGGCGATTGCTTGAAAGATTTTATCATCCACTTACTTCACTTGCCAAATGAAATGCTATTAGCATGCCTACCTGGCAATAGAATAATCAATTATAGACTGGATACAAAATAATAATAATAATAATAATAATAGTAATTGGACGCGCAAAAGCGGTCCTATGAAATGGCGGAGGTACTAATTAATTCCTGTGAATCCATTGTAATAGACTGATGAAGAGGGCAAAGCCTTCGAAACTATAGTCTCGTTATAAATAAATAAAATTTATAATTCCAGCAGAAGACACACTCTTTTATTGTCTCCTTCAGTATTATTTGTAATATTACTTTCCATTCTAAACAAAATCAAAGCAAAGAATTAACTCTATGTGTAAGAATTTATTTCTTAAACAAACTTATTATATATTGTAATTATTTTATCAAACTAAATTATAACGGACTATTCCATTGTAAATGTTTGTTGACTGAACTATATTCGATTATTCTCCAATAAAATTATTAAAGTTGTTATTTTACCAACCAAATATTTTGCTCGATCATTTCTTGTCCAAGTTATTCATTTGTTTTAACTTTCCAGCTCCTTCTCGTGAATAAAATACCTTCTGAGTTTAGATCACACAAACTTGTGTTCCTTCAAACTTTCCTTTTAACTAACTAACTTCACAAACGTACTTACAGTAAAAATTTGTATCTGGTTGACCTACTGTGAAACGGAGTCCCAACTGGCAAATTAATTTTTGTTTCAGATTATTATCAAATTTGTAGATTTTCAAGCATTATCACAGTTGGCCGTTCCAGTAATAAAGGAAATATGGTAGTTATACTTAAAAGTAAATTGAAAGTTTATTTTTGCCGAGAGTAGCAGAATTTTTACAAATTGAAGGAGACAATAAAAAGTGTGTCTTCTGCTGGAATGATAAATTTTTAATTTATTTATAACGAAACTATAGTTTCGAGAGCTTTGTCCTCTTCATCAGTCTATTACAATTAATTCACAGGAATTAATGTATGTAAGTAATGATGAAGAGGGCTAAAAATCTCTCGAAATTATAGTCTCGTTATAAATAAATTAAAAATTGTTAATTTCAACAGAAGACACACTCTTTTTATTCTCTCCTTCAATATACTTCAAAAATTTAATTTGTCGAGAGTAGCAGAATTGGTGATTTATAAAGAGAAATCAATGAGGTTATCTTCTGCTTGAAAGGTATTATTCTTGAGAAATAACAGATGAATACCTATAATTAAAAAGACCGATGATAAAGGTCTAAGCCTTCGAAATTATATGTAGATAAATTGTATATACCTAACCTTCAAAAAAAACTTAAAAAATTGGAAGAAATTGATAATATTTTGTAAACTGGTCACGCTCTCGGATTGGAGATGCTATTGTAATAATTTCTGATGTAATTTTTAATATTCACTATATTATAAATAAATTATGAAGTACACATATTAGTTATATTAGAACGATGTTTATTTTTTATATCAATTATTATAATAAATACATTATTGTTTCCAGGCCGACCTAATTAGAATTAATTAATTAATTTTTATTTACTTATATCAATTTCAAATATAATAAACTATAAAAAATTTAATTTAAAATATTTAGTTTGTCGAGAGTGGCAGAATTGATGTTTCATAAGAAGAAATTAATGAGGTTGTCCTCTGCTTGATGTAAATAACCATATCTATATATATATATAAAATTCTTTGCCCGAAACACACACTCATCATCAAAACAGCCAGAACCACTGGACATAGAAACATGAAATTTGGAGAGGATATTACATCTAAGACATAGGGGCTCACTAAGAAAGGATTTTTCGAAATTCGACCCTAAGGGGGTCAAAGGGGGCAAAGTGTGTTTTCACTGATTATGCGATATCTCTTAAGGACGATAAAATATCTACTTGCTTTTACTTATAAAAATACTAAATTAAAATATCTAAAAAGAAATTTCAGGATTTTTTGAAATTCGACCCCTAAAGGGGTCAAAATGGGCAAAATATCTTTGCAATGTGTTTACACTAATTATGCATATTTCAATTAAGAACGATAAGATATCTACTTGATTTTTACTTAATAAAATTCTAAATACAAATATCTAAAAAGAAATTTCAGGATTTTTGAAATTCGACTCCCAACTATCCAAAATGTGAGTGGGGGCAAAAATTAAAACTCTCTCTATCCTGATCAAATTTTGTAGAGTTATTCTTTATTACTTTAAGAAACTATTCCTGTAAAAATCAACTATCAAAATTGACTGTAGGAGGCTAAATGTCTGGCATCCCATATCCCCAATTATTTGGTTGCAATATTCTAATCTGGGTCTTCCCTTCCCTTTTCTTTCCCACCTCCCCCTCCAAGATATCCCTAAGCAGTCCCCCATGTCTCAGTGTGTGCCCCATCATCTGACCTCTTCTCTTCTTCAGACTCTTCCACAAGGTTCTTCTTTCTCCGATTCTTCCAAGAACTTCTTCATTTGTAATTTTATCCATCCATTTGATATTCATCATTCTTCTGTAGCACCACATTTCGAAAGCCTCTAATCTCTTTCTCTCCGCTTCTCTAATTGTCCAGGTTTCACACCCGTACATGGCTATGCTCCATACATATGTCTTCAATAGCAACTTCCTGTTTTCTAAGCTGATTGAGGAGGAGCATAGTAGATTTTGTTTTGAATTAAACCCCATTTTTGCTTGGGCAATTCTTGATTTAATTTCGTTTTCGCTCCTCCCATCCCATGTTATTTTACTTCCTAGGTAGCGGAATTCCTTAACTCCTTCTAGGTTTTCTTCGGTTAATTTTGATGCATTCCTGTCTCGTTTGTTCTTTTTTGTACATACTAGGACCTTGGTTTTATTCTTGTTTATTTTCATTTTGATTTCTTCTATTAGGATTTGGTTAATTCCATTCAGAGCGTCCTCTAATTCTTTTTATTGCTTCCTAGAAGGGCAATGTCATCGACAAATCTTAACATAGCGATCTTTTGACCTTGGATTTCGATACCTGTATCAATTTTGTCTTTGAATTCTGCATTATGAATCCTGAATGTCTGTTCTATATACTCTAGCATTATCTTTTTGCTAGTATTGTAGCGAAAAAAACTACCTTTAAAAAAATCCATTGGTAAAGGCAGAAATTCTCTAGAAATGTTTAGAATTTTAATAAAGATTTGTAGATTGTTTTTTTTTATAAAAGATTTGTACACATTTGTATTTACGTTATTAGCCACCAGGAAGAGATTTCAACGAATGTCTGAACCGTGATAAAATGACATCTAATCGATAACGGCTCCAGAAATAGAAGTTAAAATGTTATCTATTCTCCTCTCTTGAATTTCTTAGGTATACTAAATTGGTTTGTTTAGAAGCCGAAACTCTGTAACTTTTAAACATCAGAAACAGAGAGAGAGCTAAGCTGACTCAAGGCCCAAAAATAATTGCATTTTGGGATGGGGTAGCTAGGTAAACACCCCAAGGGCAGAGAGAGATCATTGAAAACCGTTTACTTATAAAGGAGACCAAAAGTTTCCACAAGGAATATAGATCCAGCCGGGGAATAAATAAATAAATAAATATATTGATATTCTGCGCTTAAGATTTCTATCCACTACAGGAAACAAAACTAACTGTATGAAAACCTCAAACAACATCAAATATGAGTATATAACCAGAGGGAATCAAAGGGTTGTTGAACTTTTTACCTCCCTTTTTGCTCATTTCCAAGGATTTATTTGAAATGAAATAAACATAGCGTCAAATTGACTTCCTATTTATAAAAACCTTTAAGCTTTCATTTCATATTCCGATTAACAGCAAAATTGTTGTTGTTTTTAATTTCAAACACGGTTGGTCAGGTTGGTCGAGTGGATAATGTGCATGCCTTCTAATCAAGGTAACCGCGGGCTCAAGCCTGAATCGCTGCGAATCCGACTTTAATCTGATCCCTATCTTAATTGTAGAAAACGAATATATGGATGTCCAAAATGGGCTATGTTCCCGAGGACCATAAAAAAAATTGAAACATTTTTAGAGAAAAATTATTTTTTGTTAATATTTATTCTTTAATTTAAATCGTAGAGATTTGGATAAAGAATTAAATTATAAACAGTTTTATCCTTTAATCTGATTCTCTTAATTATTTTTTATTTGTTTATTTGTTTATTTTATTTATTTATTTATTTAGTTTTCGGTATGTGCAAAAGCCTAAACAAATTTGTTATATATAAACACAAACATTATACATATCATAGGGTATTATGGTAAGTGAAAATAAATTGGGCAAAAAGAAAATAAATTAATTTTAATATTTATTCATAAGAAAGAATATTTTATTTTTACATGCTTTTAATTTTAATTTTCCAGTTTTCTATGATTCCAACTAAGCATTATAAATATGGATACGATTAGAGAAATAATAGATAGAATATTTCTAATTAAAGCGACTGATAATTAAGGTTAAACCTCTGAAGCTATATAGTCTCTAACAATTTAATGATATAGATACAGAAATATATAATCATTAAATAATATCGTCGCCTTAAGAGTGTAAACCTGCTAATTCCATTTTTTATCATATATGATATATTAATACCGTTCGAAAGAAAAAGAGATGCAGCATATGGTCCAAGTAAAACTGCTACTTAAAATTACGATCGTATGTTGTAGAAAAAGTAATTTTTTCCATAACAACAATATTAAATTTTGTTTGTTCTCTCTATGCCCTGTAAAATTTCCTTGTTGTGAGTTAGCAGGTTTACACGCTAAGGCGACGATATGTGTATATGTTTATTCGCATCAAGCAGAGGACCACCTCATTGATTACTCCTTATGAAACATAAACTCTGCTACACTCTCGGAAAACTACCATAAATCTTTTCAAATACCTAAATATTAATTTCTTCCAGCTTCAGATTCATAATTGTATCAACTAGTAAGAGTGTAAAAGATAATATTATTTTATGAATATATAAATAAATGTAGACTCACCTTATTATTAGTTGTGTAGTTCCGAAATAATCCTGATGAAACTGGATGAAAACGTGATTTTAAAAGTTTTTTCTTTCTTTCATCTCTTTATTTAAAAAATCTTCTAAAATTTACGTAAAGATTATCATTCTTATATAGAATTTTTATTTATTTAAATTTCTTCTTTTAAATTTTTCTATACATTCATTTGTTTGACGATAGTGGCGTTTTTAGTTAGCTTTTCTCGTGTATATAACTATTAATGCCTAACCCTTAAATATATTTTCTAATGACATTATTAAAGAAAATTTAATTATGTATAAATAAAATATTTGACCTTGGAATATTTTAAATATATAGGTACTTTAGAAATTATAGCGAATTAAATGTGTCTAATCCAACACAAAATTAATTTTTATTTCTCTCTTTTTTTAAGGTTTCCTATAATAGGAAAATGAAACACTCTATTAGTATCGTTAGTATTAATGTACAACCTATCCGTCCTTTCCTATCTGAAATATAAATTTTTTTATTAGTATATTAATATTCAAATAAAAATTTTAGGGGTAGGGCCCGCGGCACAGGTTCAGCCTAGGGGCCCATAGATCCTAACTACGGCCCTGTTGGCTGTGCCTCGATACCGAAACGCGAATCTCGAAATATTCAAGCAGCGGTCGGTGCCTGCTTGCTTGCGAGCATTCATACAAGCAGGCGAGTTTTAGACTTCTTCCCCACTCTGATATCCCACTACATCAGTGTTCCGCAAACTTTTTGTGTTCAAGGTACACCTACCAAATCAAGAAATTTTAGAGGTACATGAGAGAAAAAACCAATGTTTATTAAATATTTATTTATTATTAAAATCAATATAATATGAAAAGATTTTTAATGAGAAACGTGAGCCTGCTTAACTGAGCACAGGCGATCAAAATTTGGAGCAATCGTTGAGGCTGCTCGTATAATCTCTCAGCATTATCTTCACAAAACTTGACATTTTTCCTCAGCACACTAACTAATGACCACGGTACACCAGTGTGCCGCGGCAACACACTTTGCGGAACACTGCACTACATCACTGGTTCCTAACCTTTCCAGTTTCATTACCCCTGTGATCAAGCAGGCCATGTGCCTTTACTCACTTGTTGAAAAAATATCCATCTTCGCCCCGCTTCATAGCAGAAAAATCGAATCCGTGACCGTCAACAAATGTTAATTAGTCTGGTTACCACCTTCAAGTAGCTATTTTACCCCCACGGGGGTAGAAATACCCCTAGGTTAAGAGCCACTGCACATGTTCCTCTCTGACGTCAACACCATGTTTATAGCAAGGTCAACGATTCCAGTGTATAGCTAGACAGCCCGTTTACTTTCCTTTTGAAAGTATCCATAAAAAGGTCGTAGACGATCGTAAGACCACAAGGTCGACGAATTCTCATTTATAGATAATGAATTATAATTAAGTGATTGTTTTTTCCCTATCATTATCGTTTAATTTGTTATTTATTAAATTATTTATTTATCCATCATCATTTCATTAAAAGCAAACTTAACGTTTTGATCTGAAAATTCAACAATAGCTTATTTTTCTCATCTCTCTTTTTGATAAACAAGAAAAAAAATAAAGTTCAATGTGCAGGAAATTGAAGAAAATGAAGGATGATAGAAGGTATTAACAACAACAACAACAACAACAACAACAACAACAACATCAACAACAACACACGCTGATGAAATTCCCAAATTTGCACACACACACACACACACACACACACACACACATTCTCACAATAAAAAAGAGTTTCGATTAGAAAAAAATTGTTTTATTTTATTATATTTATTTATTTATTTTTTGTTTTATCATGGTGCATCCATTATAAGTAAAACTAATTGTATAAAATAGATAGACAACAAAGTGGGTAAAACACAAATATAGTAGTTTAGGTATTTACCAAATTCTATTAATGTAATGTACATGTAATAATTTTATTTATACCCTGTGTATGGCAATAAAACATTAGTTTCATCCATACAGGTCCAGTTCAGAAATTTATAGGTACTTAATATTAATTTTTTTTATTTTACTATATTTTATAATATATATATAAATTATTCACAGTTTATTATTCTCCGACTCACTACCACCACCACATTTTTAGGGATGTACAAAAAATATCGATTTTTTATATAATTTGTTTTTGTCATTGAAATTTGGAATATTGGTATTTAAATTATTTGTTTATGGCATAGAGTAATAGTACACTATGGTTTATGGTAGAAAGAATATTTTCTTGAATTAGGGGAGTTGGGTGGGTTTTTTTTCAGTATTTTAAAGCATAGCACACAAATATCAATTTCTGGTTTTGATATTATCACAATATCTATAATATCAGGACTGACTATTTATTTGTTTTACAAGTTTTTCTGTAAGAAAAGTGAATTTTTATTTTTCGAAAAATATAACACACTAAATACCAATATATCAGATGCTGTGGATGCGGCGCATCCCTAAAATTTCTAAACATTTAGAGTATTTTCATACCGTATGTCATAAAAAAAAATATAATGTTAAATAAGATTGGGGTAATTGACTGATAAGTGAAGTTGAGTGGATATTGATGAGGCAGTTCGAAAAAAGAAAATAATTTATACTATCTTTTTATTTTTATTCAAAAACCGACGTTTCGGAGGCTATCCTCCTTCTTCAGGGTTTTGGAAAGTCTGTGAAAGAGGAGACAGAGGGGGAATGTCGCTTTGGATTTCCTTCACTGACATTTCAAAACCCTGAAAAAGGAGGGAATAGCTTCCGAAACGTGGCTTTTTGAATAAAAATAAAAAGTAGTTGATGAAATCCCTGACTAAATGTAATGAAAAATTCTTAAATCTAACGAAGCTTCTGCGATATCTTCTTTTTTCGGACTGCCTCATCAATATCCACTCAATAATGTTTAATTTCAAAAATAACGAAAAATTCTAAGTGATGCTGTCTGTATTGGATGAAATTTATAAAAAAGGCGAATAATAAAAGAAAATTTTAAAAAAATGAAGGGTATTTTTTGGACAGCATGTCTTGGTTGAAAAGTCACTGTCCGCCATTGCAATAAATGTAAAATAAAATAAAGATTTAAAATTAATAATTACAAGAAATGTTGAAATTAAATTTAAATAGATTAGGATTTATATAAATTTACATTTATTATACAGAGTGTCCCGTATCACAACAATAAACCGTGATCAGGAGATAGGACATTTAAGGAGATCTAGAAGGTAAAATTTTTTTATTAAAGTCCCATATTTTTCATGTCAATATCACATTAATATTTATATCTTGATTTCTTTTTACTAAAACTATATATTTTTGATTTAGACTTTGTGTCTAGATAATATTGTATTCATTTGAACTCGAATGAAAATGAAAAAACACCAATAGATTTTAAATTAAGAAACATTAAATATATATTAATTAACGAGGCAAATTTGGAATATATATATTCGAATTTTTGAAATGAAAGACTCCAATTCATTTTAAATTAAGAAACATTAAATATATTGATAATTGTTCCCCCCCCCCCTCGCCATTCAAAAATTAAAGATGCGAAACTTTTAAGAGACGATGTATTTTCGGTAGTTTACGGGTATACATTTGGAGTGTGGTTTTTTAAGAGGAATAAAATTTTTGGACCGAGACGCTGCCCGCCAGGGCACTTCAGCCCGAGGGCCGAGCTTCGAGGGCGTGCCGAAGGCACGCTCGAAAGCTCGTTGTACTATACTTTTGGAGAAAAAAATATTTTTACCTGATTTATGTGTTAAAAAATTTTGATCAACTAACTTTGAATCATCTTTAATGTAAAAAAAAGTCTATCGTGACAAGTTATTTAAAAAATTGTACCCATTTAGTCGAGATTTCAAAATAGTACACCATTTTGTACTTCCTTCTTTAGAAAAAAAAATATTTATATTTTTTTGGCAAAATTAGCTAATTTAAAAACATATTTTGATAGTGGTTATTTATTTAATATGTTAATCAATTATGTCGCATATTAATTGAACTAATCTTTGGTTATTATAGACATTAATGCTATAATAGCTATTAATAATGCCATTAAATTCGTATCCACCGCATTTTGATATTTAGAGCAGGGTAGCAATTTTCACCATTTTCAAAAAAATGCCTTTAACTCGAAAACTATGATACTTTTATTAAAAGATTTTTTTAGGTTCTGGACCAAAACTGGCCTATCCCTGTTTACAGCTTATCGTTGTGATATGGGACACCCTATATATACCTGTTCCCCGTCGCTTCGCTTCAGACATACACCTGACATCTGACTGGAACCTGTGGGTGATGTTATTATCTTGGTCAAAATACATATAATAATAATAATAATAAATAAATAAGCAAAGCTCACTAAAAATGAACAAATTTCAATTTTTTAAGCTTCACTTCTACTTTCTACATTGCTGGCATAAACGTGTAGATTTTGCGTTATTTATTTACTTTTTCAACAATACAAATAAAAATCAATAAAATATTGTAAACAACTTTCTTGTATTTTTTTAACAATATCATATTTAGATAAATGTAATATAATTATGTAAATCAATCAAGTAGGCAGTTGTTCATGTTTTGGGATTTTATTATTTACAGTGAATAAAACAAATCTTGTCTTCTTTTCTGTTGTGTATTAAACGTATCCATTGGCATCAGGGATAATGGAGGAGTTATTGGGAAAGGTGATGGACCAAATGCAAGAAAGAGCAACAAAAGATGGTGTTGGCCATATTACTACAAAAAGGTAGATATAAATCATAATTCTCATGCTGAAGGAGTTTTAGAGTTCCTGACTGAAGGAAAGATTGATCAAAACCCTTAAAGAAAGACGATTATGAGCCTCTTTAAAAATAAATTAAAAAAGTCACAATATCTAAGATTTTGGTCTAAAATATTTTTATATTGCATGTCAGAGGGTTTCTTCCCCGGGAGTTGAACCCGAGCATTAATCTGCTTGCCGGCCAGTTAGTCTAACCCTCGAGACAAAACTCTAAAATAAATTTTGATCAAAAGATTGAGGTAAATCAAACTTTCCATCAATCATCGTCAATGATTGGCTCAAGCATCAAACGGGTTCCTAAACAGTCAAACATGCTTGACTCAATCGGTTACCTTAATAACTTTTAAGGAAAGATATTAATTTGCGGATGGTAATAGATTCAAATTTACAAGAAATCATAAGTTGGTGTCATCTATTAAATTTGATGGAATTGAAAATTTTTAATTATGTCAGAGGGGTTGTTTTTCACCCCCTCGTGAATCGAACCCGAGTGCCAGTAACAGCAATCCGGGCCACCTGGCTCACCTGCAGGATGCGAACCACTCTGACATATGTACACGCGTAAAATATTTTACTCAAAGATTGTTATCTTAATTTGTAAAATTTCGCAATTTAGTGATTCGAAATTTAAACATATAGTTTGTGAAAAACAACCCCTCTGACATAATTAAACAACTTATAATTTCTTGTAACTTTTAAGGAGTTAGGTGTTGGTTCTAGGTGAAACATTTTAATATAATAATAAAACTTGAGCAAGATGCGAGGTAGGTTTCACAAAAAAAATGTGAAACCTACCTCGCATCTTGCTCAAATTTTATTATTAGATTACCTCAATCTTTTGATCAAAATGATTGACCGTCTAGAGCAAGAGGTGTCCAACCTTTTGGCTTACACGGGCCGCATTTGATGAAAAAACAAATGTTTCGGACCGAAGAATATATTTTAGTCGAATATTCATTCAAGGCAGAAAAGCAATTAGAATTATTCTGTCCTGTATTCGATTCTTGGGACTGGTTAGAGCTTTAAAACCGAGGGGTGAACCGCGATTGGAATTAGGTGTACACGTCTTTGGAATTATTTTGGAATTCATTAGATAATGCCTCTTCATCTATTGTCTTCTACTTGGAAATGAAAGTGGAAGTGGAAATATGTGTACACGATATTAGGTCGCGGTTCACCCCTCGTTTAAAACCAAATTATTTTATTAATAATACCAATATTCCAATAAAAATATTCTTAAAACCGTAAATTAAAAATTTAGATGTTTTAAATAAATATTCTTGAATATATTTACAAAATTATTTCCTATGGCTTTTGTGACTATATTATTAAATTAATATTTTATTTTTGGTTGAGAATCGAAACGCTTCTTCACGATTTCACTCTGTGGACTTGTGAATGTTTTGGTGCTTGAAGCAGAAAAGGTGCTATTTGGGGCTAATATCACCTGGATAAGGTTTATTTATTTATTTTCGAATTCTGTACAATTTTAATTTCTTCATTTAGGTAAGTAAGTATATAAGTAAATACATAAATAAATAAGAAAAAATTATTTTAAATAAATAAATAAATCTTTTTATTCTTTCAAATATGCACATTTTTCTAAATAGGTATATTATATTCATATAATTAAAATTTGATTATTTATGTATTTTTTTCAAGATTATTAATTTAAAGAAAAATAAGTACTTACAAGAAGGATAAAAAAACCCCTTAAATATAGATATCTAAATGAATAAATAAATCATAAGTAAATTCTTTATTAAATATGTATACCTATCTAAATTTACTATATAAAATATAATGCAAAAATTTATTTATTTATTATACTCAAAATTAGCAGAATATTATAAAAAAATCGTATATTTGGATTAAAAATAAATACCTATATAAGAATTTGCCTCTACTTTTTTTTAGTTACCAAGATAATTTCACATTTTAAATATATTTTTTCCAATACTTTGAATAATAAATAAACTTTTTAATAAAAAATAAATATAGAAAAAAAAGTTAAATTTTTTCCAAGTAGATTAATTACATTTTTGAAAATGTATTTTATAAATATTTAAAAATATTGATTTATATATTTTATTATTTATTTTCCTTAACATTTATATATTTGTTACTTTAATTAATTTAACAAGTACCTAAGTAATATAATAGGATTCACGTTAATTCGAATTCTCTCTTAAAATCGAAATATATTCATTTCAAATGAACAAAAAACAACAACAACAACAACATTAGGAATAAATATAGTAATATTAATAATTATAATAATTTATCTTCTCTCATATCAGATATCAAATAGTTGGGTTTATTTATCTATTTGGATCAAATTCAAAGCAAGTAGATACTTAAAGTAGTTAATTATTTTTTTATAGTTAAGTATTTCAATAAATAAATGCATTATTTTGAAAATATAAATTTCACATTTATTTATTTATTACAATTAAATAACATTTAGGCTAAAATTTTATTTAAATAAAAAATAATAATAATAAATAAATAATTTTTAGTTTTAATATAAATTAGTTTATACAGTACATTTTCAAATATATTGAATATCCGATAAATACCTATCTGTAATATATATATTTATTTCAAATTTAATCATTTATAAAAATAAAATTAACAATTCTATGTAAATAGGGAAACATTTATAGGGATTTAACTTCAAATTCAGACTTTTTGATATCAAATTCAAGATTTTAAAAATCAAATGCTAGACTAATTTCTCTAAAGGCATGCATATTTCACATATTAAATTATAACTTTTTAGATGAAAACGTTTCCTGAGAGTACAAAAAGCTAATCTTGAAAGGTTTTAGTTAATGAGTTGAAAATTGGTACTTAAATATAGAATGCACTAAATTTCAGATTTTTACTTGAAAACCTTTCCCGAGAATATATATTGTCATTTTAGAATAGTTTTAGCTAATGAGCTGAAAATTGGTTCGCAAATATCTTACAATGCACCAAATTTTAGCCTTTTACCTGAAAACGTTTTCTGAGAGTTAAATTAAATTAAAACTTTTTCTTAACTATAATTAATCTAATGTTTTCCACATTTGATTCAATCGCGAATCAAATGTAGGGAATTTTTGTCAAATATTGAGTGAAAATAATATCTGAACTTCGTATATTTCTAACTTGAAATAATGATGTTAAATAAATTTTATAATTTTTCTCATTAATATATCAAAGAATAATTGATATATCAATGAGAATTGTTTTTGACCGCGCTTATTTGAAAAATATATTTATCGCGAGACTACTGCGGATGACGCTATTGGAGTCTGCGGAGTCTTAAGTCTGGACCAAGAGAGAAAAAGATGTGATCCATTTAGCTACAATCCAACGTCATTTCGCGTATAGCCCGCTAGACATTCGGATGGATCACCAAGTGAATTTGAAATCTCAGATGTTATATATTTAATCTCCCAGTCCAGAGCACTTGATCTATTAGCATGTATGTTAGATGCTTGCCATTAATTAATCGAATGTTTTCCACATTTGATTCAATCGCGAATCAAATGTAGGGAATTTTTGTCAAATTTTGAGTGAAAATAATATCTGAAGATAAATTTTATTTAACTCTAATTTTTTCTATTTTTTCAACTGTTTATTAATAAATTCTGAATTTGATTTGAAAAAGTCTGATTTTGATTTTTAAAATCCTGAATTTGATATGGAAAAGTCTGAATTTGAAGTTATACCTTGTTGAGATTAATAAATAAATATTTTATTCATCAAATAGGTAGCTATACAGGGTGTCCCGTATCACAACGATAAACCGTGAACAGGGGATAGGCCAGTTTATGACGGTCCAGAACCTAAAAAAAATTTAATAAAAGTCTCATAGTTTTCGAGTTATAGACATTTTTTGAAAATAATCACTACCCTGTCCTAAATATCAAGTTGCTGTAACTTTAAATTTACATATTTTATTATTCTAGTTTCATTTCCCCTTTGAGCTTTTGTGGATAAAGGTCAGAAATATTTTTAAGTAAAACACTTATCAGTTTGATTTTTTTTTGTTACAATAAAGAGGAAATGACTCAATAGAGGAAAATAATTTTTTTAAAACCCACTAATATTTAATGACAAAAAAATTATTAAAATTAGGAAATTTAAATTATTGAGTGAATATTGATGAGGCAGTATAAAAAAAGAAGAAGATAATTTATAATATCTTTTTATTCACAAACCGACGTTTCGGAGGCTATTCCCTCCTTCTTCAGGGTTTTGAAAAGTCTCTGAAGAAGAAGGGAATAAATTTATAATTTTCTCATTAATATATCAAAGAATAATTGACACATTAACGAGAATTGTTTTGATCGCGATTTTTGAAAAAGATATATATCGCGAGACTACTGCGGATGAAGCTATTGGAGTCTGCAGAGTCTTAAGTCTGGACCAAGAGAGAATGAAAAAAGATATGATCCATTTAGCTACAATCCAACGTCATTTTGAGTATAGCCCGCATGACACTCGGATGGATCACCAAATGAATTTGAAATCTAAGATGTTATATATTCAATCTCCCAGTCCAGAGCGCCTGATCTATTAGCACGTATGTCAGTTTTTTGCCATTAATTAATCGACAAAATCACATACATTTGATTCGCGATTGAATCAAATGTAGGAAACATACGATTAAGGAGGGAATAGCCTCCGAAACGTCGGTTTATGAATAAAAAGATAGTATAAATTATCTTCTTCTTTTTTGGAATGTCTCATCAATATTCACTCAATTTCACTTATCAGTCCGTCTCCAAAAATTACTCCAATCTTATTTAAATTATTATTTTAAAACCCACTAATAAGTATTTCAAGACAAATCAAATTTATTAAAATTAGGAAATTTAAATTATTTCAATAATTTACGGCTAAAGTTTCATTTACCCCATCCACATATTTTTTTATAAAATATTTACGCATACCTAATATACACGCATACCTAATTGACTTATACATCGTCTCATTACAATAACTGATCGATATTCTTATCAAATGAAGGTGTATCTATCAAGTCTTGAATGTTATGCTTATAGACAAGCGGAGTAGTTAATCTCGTAGGATTAAGTACTCCAGTTGATTGTACCAACTAGGGTAGAAGGTAAAGGAAAGCCTGTCAAGCTCTTTCACACGTGAATTAGAGGAGACAACCAACCTATTACAAACAACATAGATGAGGGTTGTTGATCTAATCCAAATAGTCACCGCGTCCAATTCTAGATACCGGCTGACCAACAAAAAATGTTACAATGAATAAAATAAACATATAAACTTATTATAATATTTATTACTTTACCATACAGAGTATGGTCAAGTATTATAATCGTGCATGAAAAAAGTGGTTTTTTTCCTTCTTTTTTTCAAAATATCTAAAAAACGGCTGAAACTATTTCGATTTAAAAAATTGAGCAAAACCATGGCATTTCGCTCTACAAAAAAGCTTAAATAAGTGAACATCGAAAAAATTAGATTTTCGAGATAATAATTGTTTTGTCAAAATGTCTGTTAGTTAGTCTGTGCGTTACCAAATTTGTGGACGAGCTAGCTCAAAAACTAGTATGAATATCGAAACCAAATTTCACACGTTGTTTTAGTCTATTGAGATTAAGAGCTGATTAGATTTTGGTGCATATCGACCCAAAATTAAGGGGGTCGAGGGGGGGGGTTAAAAATTAAAAATCTAGGTCGTTTGAGCAAACTCAACCAAATTTGTATACATAATCAGTGGACCCCCAGAAGTCTAAAAATGCAAGATCTAACCGCCCAAAATGGGGGGGGGGGGGAATCAAAAAATGAAAATCTTGGCTCATTTACCAAACTAAACCAAATTTTGTATACATAATCAGTGGGACCCAAGAAGTCTAAAAATGCAAAACTAACCGCCCGAAATGGGGGGGCAGGGTCAAAAAATGAAAATCTTTGCCATTTACCAAACTCAACCAAATTTTGTATACATAATCAGTGGGTACCCAGGAGTCTAAAAATGCAAAAACCAACCCCACCCCCTTACATGATTATAAATAATTTTATTAAATATTAAATATAAGTGAGGGGCCAGGTTGTATGGTTAAGTCAAGTGGATGGCCACATCATAACACGTCAGCTTATTTTTAGGCTATTTTTGCCTATAACCAGAAATATTATTGAATTTCTTATTTTAATTAATAGGATGTTTTTTTTTCAATGATTTTGGAATGTAAATGTAAACTCATCTCTTAGTTGGGTGGGAACTTCTTTGATGAAAACATGTAAAGAATTGTTAAAAGGGTTTCTTTTTGTCACTAAAATTAAACCGTTTTGAAACAGTTGACTTTTCCACAGTTTTACAACGATAAAATTTTTTTATAAAAAGTAGTTATGTACTATTAGGGTGGTCCTTATTTTGGATATTTTAGAATTTTTACGGGCTTCATATGGTTCGAAATAAATAAAAAAATATCCCCCACGCTTCAAGTGCTCCCTAGCGATGTAAGTTTCTCATCTAAATAACATGGGGTTTTTGCCATTGAAAGATCTATTTTTTATTCCGGCAAAAGTAATGGTTCAAAAAATTTGATACTATGTAGACTTTATTCTTATAATAGGAGCTATCCTTTAGAATTATTACAGATTTTTAGCTATTATAATATAGGAGTTGCACCTAGATAAACTAATGCTATATCTTAGTGTTACTAAGTTATTAAGTTTCTAAGTTATAGACTCCAAAATTATGATTAATAAAAATCTGTAAAAATTCTAAAAAGATAGCACCTATTATAAAAATAAAGTCTACAGAGTTTCAAATTTTTTGAACCATTACTTTTGCCGGAATAAAAAATTGATCTTTTAATGGCAAAAACCCCATGTTATTTAGATGAGAAACTTACATCGCTGGAGGCACAGGTTATCATTGAGATAGAGACTTGAAACTTGGGGGATATTTTTTTTATTTATTTCGAACCATATGAGCACTTGTCCGCGTAAAAATTATAAAATACCCAAAATAAGGACCACCCTAATGTATATACCTATAGTCAATTTCATCCACCAAAATATAAATATATATAACTGTGAAACAATACTATAAACATTATTGCATGAAAAATACTTGGTAGGTTTCACATTAAGATATAAAAATTCTCCCTCTACTAATTTTAACTATTTACCCTTTTGTTATTTAAAAATAAATTTTACCATTGACTTGTATTCAAATTCGACTTATCCAGGTCAGTTTATTTATTTTATGTTGCTCCTGAAGATGGGTTAGTCACTCGAAATATATATATCGAAATTAAAGACTCTCCAAAAATAAATTCGTTTTATTTTTATATCTTAATGTGAAACCTACCAAGTATTTTTTATCCAATAATTTTAGAAAATGTTTCACCAATTACCAACACCAAAATTCCTTAAAAAATAAAACTACAACACATTATATCACTTACTTTTTGGGAATCGTATAAAAATTCTTGATACATGTCCATAACTATTTTTACAAACCCGGCTTAAATTTCTAAAAAAAGAACCAAAATGTTTAGAAAAATTACAGTTAATTTATATTCTTTAGCACAGTTCGGACCTCCGGGCGGGTGGACCTGGCTGGCAGCGTCTCGGATTGAGAATATTAGTTGTCCGAAATTGATTTTATCATAAACAAAAAGTTTCTATGATGATAGGAAGAGCTTCATTAATTCATGTGTATTTTATGGTATGTCTCTTTTTCAAATTTCTGGCCATAAATTGAACCAATACAAAAAAAAATGGGATTTTTTTGATGTAATGAGAGAACTTTTAAGAAAATTAAATTTCACCTTTCTACCGTGATTGAAAGTGCTTCATTTAATCACGTAGAGCTTTATAAAAAAAGCCCATAACTTTGTCCCCTATAGAAAATTTTTAAAGATTTTAGATTTTTCCAAAATATAGGGGACCACCCCTTTAATATCCTGAAATTTCAATTATCTAAGAAGATGGGAGGAATTTTATAATTTCATGTATTTGTAAAACAATTTTATATATTATTTAGACAACCCAGGTCTCACTTTGAGTAAAAAATAGTTTAATAGGTTTTTTGATTAAACTAATTGGTTAGATCAAAACAAAACAAGTGGTTGTTTAAATAAACAATAATTAAAATAAAAAATTTAGTGAACGAAGCTCGGATTCCCAAATAATTTATCTAAATGAAATTTTTCATTGGGGTGTTTGTTTCAGTTTAAAAGTGATTTTTATTTAAGAATTGCCCCATAAATTTGATATTGGCCGTCTAACCCATCGAGCTAGACATATTTTAATAAAAACCTTTTTAAAGATAATAATATTTTCGAAAAGAAAGTTAATATATGTTTAATCTCTACTATCTATAGTTTAAGTGTTAGAGAGGGTTAAATGAAAATCATTATAAAAATTTATTGGAATCGAATACACCGAAATAGATTTTGAATCAAAAAATTTAGAAAAAAGTAAATCTCTCCGATTCTTCTGAAAATTTTAAGATTATTAAAATGATAGCCGAGATGACTAGAACCACTTTTTATTTCGAAAAATAATCTTTACTTTTTCCGAAAAAAATTCTTAAATATTGACTAATTAATAAGCTATATCTTCGAAATTATTGATCTGAACAATTCAAATTTAATGACCTTTTTTGTAGGTTATTTTAAACCTGATAATTTATTTAAATAAAATTTTTCAATAGGGTGGTTGTTTGAGCCAAAATAAATTTTTATTTAAGAATTATCCTATAAATTTGATCTTGGCCGTCTAACCCATCAAGTTACGCATATTTTAATAATGACCTTTTTTAAAGAAATTAATATTTGCGACAAGAAAGTTCATATATCGTTTAATCTCTAGGATCTATAGTTTAAGAGTTAGCGATGGTTAAATGAAAATCATTATTATTTATTAATATTTATTATTGAAAATTTTCTAACTAAATGTAATATTCTAATTCAAAATATAAAAATAATTTTTATAAAAAATAAAAAATAAAACCGACTTCAAATAAAAAAATAAAATTCACTAAAAGGTATAAAATAATTATCAATGAAATCGTTACATGAAATCACTTTTTGAAGTCGGTGCCAAACATACACTTTTATGAATCAAACTCGACGGATCTTACGTAGTACGATTGGCGGGTACACTCGGTTATAGTTTGTTTAGCACCGACTTCAAAAAGTGATTTCATGTAACAATTTCATCGTTTAGTTGTAACTAAATTAGATAATTATTTTATACCTTTTAGTGCATTTTTTTAAGTCAATTTTTTTATTTTTTACAAAAATTATTTTTACTTTTCTCTTTTTTAGTGATGTTATTAATATCTAATGACTTAATATAATACCTTGCATGCATCTCGTAAGTGAAAGCGTTGGGCGAATGAATCAGAAAATGATAATAAAATTAAATTAATAAATATAGAAATTCTCTAGAAATGTTTGCGGGTTTTAAATGAACGTTTTAAGATTGATTTTTTATAAAAGATTTTATTTATTATAATTTCGATTATTTGCTCATAAGAATTGGATATTTACGTTAATTCGTCATTGATAATATCATCAGAACTTGACCAAATTAATATGGTACCACCCCTAAGGCACCCTCTTTCCAATATAAAAAGAATCATCGAAATCGGTTCACAAACAAAGAAGTAATGGGTGAACAAACATAGCAAAAAAGGTCCAATACCAATGAAAAAAAAACGGGACCAATCGGAAACTAGACTGAACCCAATGCAAAAAAAATCATCAAAATCGGTTCACAGTTGAAGAAGATATCAGGTAACATAGACACACAAAAAAAAATTCAGTCCAATTGAGAACCTCCTCCTTTTTTGAAGTCGGTTGAAAATTGATTTTACTCACAACATAAGAGATTCTTATTTTTATAAAATATGCAAAAAAAAATCAGGTTTTTCAGGTTTATTAATGGGAGAAATAATTAGATTGGAACTGTTTTGGATAAAGAATACCCGGGGTACATATGTATTTTTAAAAAATGTGTTTTATTATTTAAAATTATTCGATATTATAGATATTATTGAAATATTCCATTTTTTCTTTTTTTAATTGTAAAGAATGAATAATAATATTCTCTCTAGTCCATTCGAATGTCCATTTAATTAATTTTCCATTGGAATGTTTTTTTTTTATTTATTTATTTTTTTAATTTAAAAATAACAAAAATTGACAAAAAACAATCGAAATTAAAATACCATTTATTTATATATCTATAATTTTTTTTTATTTTTATTAATTTTATTTTTACATCACATAAAATATAAATCAAATTAATATATTTTGTAAATGGGGTGGCTTGTGGTGGTGGTGGGGGTGGTGAGTCCTGGATACACACACAGAGGTTAGGGATAATACGTGATCTGTATTATACATATATGTTTAGTTTTTATATTAAAACGCACGTTATTTATATATGTATAAGTATATAGATATTTTATCTCAATGTATTTTAATAAAAAAATCACTTCTATTATTTTTTTTAGTGTTTCTTTTTTCTTGATTATTTAATTTTATTTTAATTTTTTTCTTCTGATTAGAATTAATTCGATGAATTTTCTGTCCCTCCAGCGATGCATCACGTGGATGTCAAAAAGGTTGATGCCAATCTGGAACAGAAAAGAAAACACAAACGTTAGATTATTATCATCAGGACAGAAGAGATATCTTTTGCAGAAATTTATTTATTTATAATAAAAGTATTTAGATTAACGTTTAAGAGTTGACATTTTTAGTAATATCACACAGTTAACCTAAAATCGGAGTGGGTTCTAATCTGCTTATACTTGAGAACGATCGCAAAATAAGTTGATCGAAACGTCGTACTTTATTGTATTATTGTACTGTTTGGGAAATTCACCAATTATCCATTTGCTCTTGAGGCAAAAATAAATAAATATAAAATGTTTGTTTGAAATAGTATAATTATTGAATCCGGTCTTGTGTATAACTATGAGGATAAACAAGTTTGAATTTTATTAATCAATGAAGTTATATAATTTAAAGTCAAACAACAAATAATGATATTATTTAAACAATTTTTTGAACTTAGCAAATTCGGCAAAGAGCCATCACTCTGTATAAATAAAATTAAATATTTATTGATATTTAAAATGTAAGATATATATATATATAAAGCTCGAAACACCCACACATGAAGACGAGTGGAAGGGGAAGACAAGCACAAGCAAGGGACATAATAGATTGAGACATCAAGCAGTAGAGAGTTAATTTAAAACGCTCACTTCAAACACAATTGTTAATATACAATATTTGAGAACTAGATATTATATAAATTCATTTCAAATAAACATCATTGTTAAAACTAAATAAAGGACCTGAAATTTCGAGTTTCACATTTCAGGTAAATAATATAAAACTCATTGTAAATATCTGTATATATTAATAAACACTTCACATTTCAGTGGAACACGATTTTTATCTACCTCGCACCCATCCTACTTATATATATATCACTTATTGTTGATTCTGTTGTTGATTACTTCTCAACAACAACGACACTTAATCACATGAAACGATAAATAAATATTAAGCCCACGATAGACGATAAACGATAAAATAAATAACGAAACAGACCATATACACTCTTCTTCACTTGGCCATCTTGCCCCCTTGCCACATATGCTTATCTTCTTAAAGCTCCACGTCTTCACTGCTGTCTTCCTTTCGAGTAGAGAGCTCTCTTTAGACACTAGGCTCCCAGGGCAAAACCGTGCCAAATTTATTTTGGTCATATTATTTATTCGTGTTCAATAAATAATTATAATTAAGTTATGTGTGGTATTAATAAAATTTCAGCTCTTAATAAAATTAATCACAAAAATAAAAGCTTCAACACAGTGACGGATCAAGTCAAATGGGGGCCCTAAGCGGTAAAATAACATTAAACAAAAATATAAAAAATATCTGAACCATGAACAATTATATACAAATTTTGGTACTTATTAACAAAACATATATTTTTTTCAAATAATTTTTCATAAAATATATTATATATATATATATTTACTATGTTTACTATATAAGTATTTAAATAGTCCTTAATTTAACTTATTTATTATTTTATAGCCCTAAAATGTTATTTAAATCACACATATTTGATTATAATTTATTGAACCCGAACAAACAATACTAACTAACAAATAATAGTAATAAAGATTTTAGGTTAACTAAATTTGAATCGAATTGGGTGTTCATACTTGAAAACGACCGCAGAATAAGTCGATCGTAATGTCGTAGTTATATGTATTGTATTATTTGTTCGTGTTCAATAAATAATTATAATTAATTGTGTGTGAGATTTAAATAAAATTTCAACCCTTAGAAAATAATAATTTAAAAAATCGAGGTGTTGTTACGTTTCTAAAATTGAATACAAGTGTTATAAAACAATGTTTAAGAAAACACTTAAACACAATCAGCCTTTTTTGGGGCGCCTTACAAGCACGGGGCCCCCCGCGGCTACTCATTCCGCTTACTGTATAATCCGCCACTGCTTCAACAGCTTCATTATTTAGATTAATTGTTGACCATCATAGTGTACACTCTGCATGAAAGTACAATATACAATAACCAACTTCGGCGGACATCTTGCTGCACTTCTTGATTTTTTTGACCTTGAACATTCGTGGGTTTTAAAATAATAATTTAAATTTTCTAATTTTAATAAATTTGACATAAACTATTTGTGGGTTTTCAATGAGTAGCTCGCGACTGACAGCATAAGAGCTTTATAATAGAAGATAAATTCATATAAAAATACAAGTTGTTAAGGGACAATGGTGGAAACCTAGTTAGTATTTTAAATTTTTAAAAGTTTCTAAAAAAATTTTCAAAAAATTTACTTTCTTAAAAAATACAAGTATACAATAAAGAAAAAGATCTTCTTAATATTCTCAATAGGCCTCCAAATAAAGAACGCTGTTCCATTTTATTTTTACTCATGGTGTACATTAAGGCCCGCTTTCCATCTTTTTTTGGCCTTCTCCGGGTTCTTACACACTGGGGATGACTTTCTTTTGCTAACTTTGCCAATCTGTCCACTCCCATACGATTTACATGGGCTGCCCATTCTCTTTTTCTAACGCCGACTCAGTCGACTATAACCGGTATGTATAAAATAATATTATTTTCTAACAATAACCTTATAAGAAAGTTCAAGTTTCCAATATATAGATATAGATTCAAATTTCATAAGAAAATCACACGAGAGTGTCATTTATTAGATCCAAGATGGAATGGTTTATTGGAGTGTAAATTTCTATAGCGGCAATAGGGCAAATTGATCTGAACATCTTTTGAAAAATTATATAACGATAGGTATAGAGAAAAAGGGTTTTAAAACTGAGGATGAGCTGAAGTTTTCTTGAAAAAGTATTATCCACTCCATTTAAATTTTACTAGGGAAATTTACTAGACAAACTTTAATTTAATTTTTCGGCCAAATTTTAATTAAAAAATTAAATAATGAATAAAAAAAATAATAAAATAGTGTTGTGAACTCAAATTAATGATTTAGAAAATAATAAAATCTTATTTTTACATTAAACTAGAAAATTACTTTTATTAAATCTTCTCTATATTTCTTGTGAGCTGCGGCCTATTCATGAAAGTTAATGTCAATGGGACGGAGAGTCATTAATATAATCTCTCAATATAAACAAAGGGGGCAATCGATGAATTGGTCCTCTGAATCAATGACTATTCAATTTTTTATCGGAAGGCACACGTGCAAGGGAAATGTATCATTTATATAAAATTAATATAAATAAAGAGTGCAAATGGCAACTTGGCTCTTATTCATAAGGATATTTACTGAAATAGGAAAAATAACTTTATATAAGATTAAAGAGGGGCCAGCTGCAACCACGAAATTTAAAATTTTAACGAAATTATTAATAAGAAGGGGAGAGATGAGCACCTATAAATAGTTTTTAAGGAATTTGGTGTTGGTACTTGGTGAAACAATTTTTTAAAATTATTGGATAAAAATACTTGGTAGGTTCACATTGAGATATAAAAAAATAAAACGAATTTATTTTGGAGAATCTTTAATCTCGATATATATATTTCGGGTGACTAACCCATCTTCAGGAGAAACAGAAAGTAAGTCGATTCTCGGAACATGAAAGAGCCTTTAATAGTCTCAGCAGATCAGATGATATTAATATGGAATCAACTTCTACCTTCGCCAATCATCTACATTTGAATAAACACACCTCTTCTATTAGCCACCTAGTTCCGTTACATTTCGAAAGAAAGGGCTTACGTTTAGATTTTTTAGAGTCAACGGAAATAAAATTAGCTCTCTCAAATAAAACGAATATACTAAATAATCAATTAGAAGTTAAGAAAAGTACAATCATTGATTACATTCTTTAAATATTTGCAAATTTGTTTTGTGTGTAAATTCTCATTTCTCAGAAGACCATTCAAAATTAAACAAAATAGACTTCTCCCTCCACTAATTTTAAATATTTACCCTTTTGTTATCTTAAAAATAAATTTTACCATTGAGTTGTATTCAAATTCGAAATCCTCATTTCTCAAAAGGCCATTCAAAATTAAACAAAAGTAGACTTCCTACCTTTTCTCCCTCCACTAATTTTAAATATTTACCCTTTTGTTATCTTAAAAATAAATTTTACCATTGAGTTGTATTCAAATTCGAAATCCTCATTTCTCAAAAGGCCATTCAAAATTAAACAAAAGTAGACTTCCTACCTTTTCTCCCTCCACTAATTTTAAATATTTACCCTTTTGTTATCTTAAAAAATAAATTTTACCATTGACTTGTATTCAATTTCGACTTATCCAGGTCAGTTACTTTCTGTTTCTCCTGAAGATGGGTTAGTCACCCGAAATATATATATCGAGATTAAAGATTCTCCAAAAATAAATTCGTTTTATTTTTTTATATCTTAATGTGAAACCTACCAAGTATTTTTATCCAATAACCTATAAATAGGGCTACCAGTGCTGAAAGGATATTATTCTCTCACCAACACTTGATCTGTTAACATCACTTGTTGAATTTAGCTAAGTAATTTATAAAATCATACACCAAATTGTACTTTTACTATTTTATGAATAAATCACTTAAAAACCTACTAATCTTCAACTTTACTTCACGTTGTCTATGGTAGCAGCAACAATTGACAAAACCTTTACACCCCTACATCCCAACCCTCAACAATAGAATAATCAACAAGTAGATCTGTACAAAGTTTCATCTTTGTAACTGTTTCATTTGTTTCATTAATAATTTCAAAGAATATAAGTACCTAAATGAGATGATTGTGGGATTTATGGAATTATTCCATATTGATGAGATGAACGACAGATTGAGTGATCTATATAGTAGGTATATAGATTGTCAATTGAAATATTTCAATTTTACATTCTAATAAATCGAATTAATTTTCATCTAGCGCAATATCCACTAGAATAGATTTCAATTATAATCAGTTATCAATTGTTACGACACCCTATGAATTTTAATTAGGCTGTTTACCATCAGAATGGAATTCGATTTTAATTATGAAAATTGTAAGAGAAAAAGTTTTACTTTATCCGTAGTGAAGCTCTATGAGAATTCTCTTTATGAAAGATTTTTAAGCAGCAAGTCCTCGTGACCATGTAGTTGATGTATTGCGTCTGAGCCTACTGGACTAAGTTAGAGAAACTTGGCCTTTACAACAAGATCATAAGCTTGGACTCACTATCTTATTTATGTGACCATGTTTTGTTTAGAGAGAATAGTGTAGGTTCGAAGTGAAACATATTTTATACTCATTTATAAAAAGAGAAGGTGATGTTACATTCATTGACTTGGACCTATAAAGGACCTAGAAGGATGAAATTTGGACAGTGTATTCTTTCTACAATTTATGGGTTTGCTAAGAAGGGATTTTTGAAATTCGAACCTAAAGGGAGAAAATATTAACTTAAATATTTTCTCATGTTTTTTAAGGTTCCTCATAATTAAACTGGGCCTATATACAGACTAAATAGTGTAAATACAATCGGTATATATCAAATAATTCGGATACAGGATGTCACAGACACCACATAGACCAAACCGCAGGACCTTTTTTCTTTCTTAAAGCAGCTATTTTTTTAGAATCTTTCGAATTTCCATTTATTGAAAATTTTAAATTTTTGATAAACGTTACAAAAAAGTTTCATAAAAGATTTATATTTATTTGTATAGTAGATACATGAAACAATCAATATAATAGAAGTATAATTCATTTGGCGTCTGAAATAGAAATGAAATAACTGGAGTGGTTGAAATGCTTCTTATTTATAAGGCAGGTATATAAAACAGCAATTTCATGTGATGAAAACCTGGGCAATTTCCCTGAATTCTTACATCTCTGAATCTTGGAATGCGATCAATAACACTACCACACTTGCACAGATAATCCCTTTATAGGAGAGAGAGGAAAATAAAAAAAACGTTTAAAGCTGATAGACGATCCGACGATTTTACCAATTCTCTATTGAATTCCCACACTTGACTTTAATCCGATTAATTTAAATGAATAAATAATTTTCCGCATTATTTTTCAAGTTTGTTTGCCTGAATTAAAATACTTATAAGCGAATTCAAAAACAGCAAGTCCGAAAAAGTTTGTTCTAGTGGCAAAATACATACATCATACAAGGTGTCCCATATCACAACGTTAAACCGTGAACAGGGGATAACCCAGTTTATGACGGTCAAAACCTAAATTTTTTTTAATAAAAGTCTAAGAATTTTTGAGTTTAAGTTATTTTTTTTTTTTTTGAAATGGTGAAAATCGCTACCATGCCCTAAATATCGAGATGCATTGGCTACATATTTACATATTTTATTATTCTAATTTTTCTTAAGCAATCTTGAATAATCCTGCTATTGATCAGAATACCATGAGTACTATACTTTTAGAGAAAAAATATTTATGCCTGATTTATGTTTTAAAAAATATTCATCAACTAACTTTGAATCATCTTTATTGTAAATAAGCTGACGTGTTCTGATGTGGCCATCAACTTGACATTACCATACAACCTGGCCCCTCACTTATATTTAATATTTAATAAAATTATTTATAATCATATAAGGGAGGGAGGGAGTTTGTTTTTGCATTTTTAGACTCCTTGGACCCACTGATTATGTATACAAAATTTGGTTGAGTTTGGTAAATGGCAAGGATTTTCATTTTTTGACCATCCGCCCCCCCCCGTTTCGGGCGGTTAGTTTTTGCATTTTTAGATTTCTGGGGGTCCACTGATTATGTTACAAAAATTTGGTTGAGTTTAGAACAAGAGCCTAGATTTTTAATTTTTTACCCTCCCTCCACACCCCTTAATTTTGGGTCGATATGCACCAAAATCTAATCAGTTCTTAGACTCAATGGACCAAAACTACCTGTGAAATTTGGTTTCGATATTCACACTAGTTTTTGAGCTAGCTCGTCCACAAAACTTGGTAACGCACAGACTAACAGACAGACTAACAGACATTTTGACAAAAAAACTATTATCTCGAAAAATATAATATTTTCGATGTTCACTTATTAGGGCTTTTTTGTAGAGCAAAATGTCATGGTTTCCACTCAATTTTTTTAATCGAAATAGTTTCAGCCGTTTTTGAGATATTTCGAAAAAGAAGGAAAAAACCACTTTTTTTTACAATACTTGACCATACTCTGTATGGGAAAGTAAAAAAAGTCTACTATCCTATCATTGCAAGTTATTTAAAAAATTGGCCCATTTCGTCGAGTTTTCAAAATGGTACAGCACTTTGTACTTTATTAAAAAATAAAGTAAAAAAAATATTTGTATCTTTTTGGCAAAATTGGCTATTTTAAAAACAAATTTTTATAGTGTTTTTTTATTTAATATTTTAATCAATTATGTATCATCTTAATTGAACTAATCTTTGGATATTAATGGATATTATACTATTAATGTCTACAATAGTCAAAAATTAGTTCAATTAAGATGTGACATAATTGATTAACACATTAAATAAAAAAGCACTATCAAAATATGTTTTTAAATTAGATAATTTTGTCAAAAAATACATATATTTTGATTTATAAAGAATGAAGTTCAAAGTGCTGTACCATTTTGAAATCTAGAGTAAATTTTTCAAATAACTTGCCGTGCTAGTTTACTATAATTTTTTTACATTAAAGATGATTCAAAGTTAGCTGATTAAATTTTTTAAAACATAAGTAAGGTAAAAATATTTTTTTTTCAAAAGTATAGTACTTATGGTTTAATTTTAAATTTTTCCCAATAACACAATTATTCAGAATTGCGTAACAAAAATTAGAATAATAAAATATGTAAATTTGTGGGCAAAGTATCTCGATATTTATGGCAGGGTAGCAATTGTCACCATTTAAAAAAAAAATGCCTATAACTCGAAAACTATGAGACTTTTATTTAAATTTTTTTAGGGTCTAGACCAGGTGTGGGCAAATACTTTTAAACGCGGACCAAAATGAAATTTTCAAAATGTCTCCTGGGCCGGAGGACTATACCGCGTACGCTGTGCACATGCGAATGTTTTGGTTGGAGTTTTTCCCTGCCCAAGAAGTATTTTTACAAAAACACTATAGGTATCATTTTAAAGCATTTAGACAAAGAAATTTGACAGTTAATAATAGATAATAGTAATAATAAATTGTCTTACTTGGGTGTACTTGCGAACAAATTGTGCCCAGTAAAATAAGTCACATAATTTTTAAAGAAATATGATCCATTATATTAAATTAATGGTCATTAAATAAGTCGGTTAATGAAAGATTTTATTTTGTTATATATTTATATCTTAACGATACAAATTATTTTATATTGATACATAGTTATTACATCTTTATATTTATATTGCATTTTGTAAATATAATAGTAAATAGAATTATAAAAAGAAAAGACAAACATCAAACGTTAAAATATTATAGAATACTTATAGTTAATGCGAAATGTGAAATCTCGAATGTTCATTTGATATTATTTCTTCAAAATTGAGATCCAAATCACTTGCTACCCTGGATGCAATTCAGAAACGAGCCGTCAGGCTAATTGACGGTTCTGCCCTCACCGACTCCCTCGACTCGCTAGCTCATTGAAGAAATGTCTCTGCCCTTTCCCTTTTTTATAGATACTATCACGGGAGGTGCTCTGATGAGATAAAATCAATAATTCCCCCCAAAGCATGCTTTGCACGTAGTACGCGTTTTGCCGACTCCCAACACTCTTTCTCGGTCAAATTAGAAAAGTGCCGGACCACTTCATTCGCCAATACATATATCCCCATGACTTCAAGGAACTGGAACTCTCTCCCAGCCTCCATCTTTCTCAGCACTTATAATTTTCAAACCTTCAAAACCGGGGTGCATAGACACCTACGTCTACACCCTCTCACTTAATCAACTTTCCCTTCTCTTCGGTAATGCAAGGGTCTTTAGAGATCCATAGGAGCTGCATCTTTACTGGTGCACCCCTTCTTGCATTCGATTGCATTAATACCGAGTGTATATTTTCGTCAGTAAATTGTGATCGATATTTATTTTTCGTGGAAATCATTAACGAAAAAGTTCTTTCACAAATATATGTCGAACCAAATAAAACTAGGTATTTTTGAACATAGTTCAAAAAATGTTTAAAATGTTCTGTATTTAAAGGACCGTAGAAATTCGTTTGAGTGAAAATTTCTTTTAGTAAATTATTTGACTGTAAGTTCTAGTTGAATTTCAACAGGAGCTTCTTGCACATCGAAATTGAAAGGTTGACTAATTAATGATAAAGGTTTTTCAATAGCTTTGAAATCTTGAAATCGTCTTTGGAATTCAGAATGCAGGTCTTGTGTAATTGCACTATATTTAAGAAATTCAGTATTTTCAATGATTCTCGCGTGTTTGTAATGAGGGAAATGATTTAGTAATTTCTTATTAAAGTTTCAGCAAATAAATTGAGTTTTATCATAAATAACAGTACGCGTGCTGCGACCTGTCATCCCTCGAAGAGTGAGAGGAGTGCATGTTCAATTCTATGTAGTCAGCCGACCACCGGCTTTATGAGAGTATGTTGCATACATTAAAGTAGGGATATGGTTACGGGTGTTCCAAATTATAATACTATCAATTATTTATATATTTCATTATTTATATGTACACTTCTTCTTCGAGTGCCATATCCGAAACGGGTGTCGGCGCCTCTCCACATATACCTGAGCTGAGTGTGTTTAGTTGTTTTACACAGATATACGGGACCTACTTTTTAACACCGGTTCCAAACGGCTAATTTGGAGAGGTATGTACACTATGCACACTTATACGATTCCGCGACATTTCATCCCCCGACAAAATATCTCCGACAAAACATCTCCCGACAAAATATCCTTCAGACAAAATATCTCATGACAAAATAACCCTTCCTCGCGTGAATCTTATGAGTAATGCAAATCGACTCCGGTTCGGTTAATATATATTCAGTTCGGCTCGGTTGGGTTCCTATAGCTCCTTTTCGGGCTGGTTTTTAGACGTTTCGGTTGGCTGACGGAGCTATGCGAACCCAACCGAGCCGAACTGAACATATATTAACCGAACCTCCGAAAGTTCAGTCCGGGCGGGGTGTGTTTCGGGATCCCATTTTGTTTTCTAATCAAACACACATTGAAAACCGAACCAACCAATCGTCGGGCAGGGTGTCTCTTTTTGTATTCTCCCTTCTACTGGGGAATATTTTTAACCGACTTCAAAAAAGGAGGAGGTTCTCTATTCGACTGAATTTTTTTTTTTGTGCCTATGTTACCTCATATCTCCGCCAATTGTCAACCGATTTTGAAAAAAATTTTGCATTGGGTCCAGTCTAGCTTCCGATTGGTCCCATTTTTTTTGTTTTTTTTCATAGGTATTAGACCTTTTTTATTAGGTTTGTTTAGACCTAACCTCTTTGTTTATGAACCGATTTCGATGGTTCTTTTTTTATCCGAAAGGGAGTGTCTTAGGGATGGTGTCATATTAATTTGGTCGAGTTCTAATGATATGATCACTATTAATAACATCACTAAAAGAGAAAAATAAAAATAATTTTTAAGAAAAAATAAAAACCGACTTCAAAAAATTAAATGCAACAAATAAAATACACTAAAAGGTATAAAATACTTATTATCTTATTTAGTTACAACTAAACGACGAAGTATTAACATGAAATTACTTTTTGAAGTTGGTGCCAAACATATACCTTTTATGAATCGCACTCGACGGATCTTACTTAGTACGTTTAGCGGGTACGCTCGCTTATAGGTATAGTTTGTCCAAACCGACTTCAAAAAGTAATTTCATGTTAATACTTCGTCGTTTAGTTGTAACTAAATAAGATAATAAGTATTTTATACCTTTTAGTGTATTTTATTTGTTGCATTTAATTTTTTGAAGTCGGTTTTTATTTTTTCTTAAAAATTATTTTTTGTCAGAAGATATTATGCCGGGGGATGTTTTGTCCTTTGTATATTTTGTCGGGGATATTTTGTCGGGGGCTGAAATGTCGCGGTACACACTAATACTGTTGATTTCAACAAAATCGCATAAATGAGATCAAAAAAATTACATGCGGGATTTTTCAACAGGCCGGATAAAGTGAGCAAAAGAGCCGGATCCGGCCCGCGGGCCGGCTTTTGCCCACCCTGGTCTAGGTCATCATAAGCTAGCTTATCCCCTGTTCTTAGTTTATCTTTGTGATACGGGAAAACCTGTAAGTATTTTCAAAACAAAAACTGATTAAATTTTCTGGAAGACAATCTGTATCATTGTCTATTTTCTAAATATTTATTTGTTTATAATTACTTTTATAAGCAGAATGAGTGATTGAAATTTCTGGGGGGCTTTGAAAATTATTTCATTTTAGCTTTATATGCTAAAAATAAAAGCGGTCAAGTCTTAAGTATAACTTCAACAAAAAGTAATAAAAATCTCTTCTGATGCTTTAGAACTGGATAAAATGGGTGGGGCGGTTACTTTTTATGAAACTGGTGGCGGGGGTGAGCCATGAAATTAAGAGGGGTGGGAACCCCGTAAAATAACCTTTGATAAAGAGATAATTTCTCCTAAAACGTCTGAATATTTAATAAAAGCTTCTAGATCGTTTTATAAAAGATTTCTAGATTTTAAATACATAAAAGGATATATATTTGGGGGTGTCGAGTGTTTGGCCTCAAGTTGTCACCTGACGAGAGATCTCTATTGACAAGCTGTCAGCATTGCGGGGTTAACGTGTTGGTTGCTACGTATGTTTCGAGTAAAAATCGATTCTGTTTTATTTCTATTTCGTCAGGATTTTGACGGATTGAAACCGTTTAAAAGTTAAAGAGAGGGTGAACATTTGTCCAACTCTTCAAGTTGATATTTTACTTGAAGGAGAAATCAATCAGATTGCTCTCCTCTGCTTGATTCAAATAAAGTTATACCTTTCAAATGTGATTTGAACATTATTTTTTGATTGTTTTGTTTAAATAAAATAAAAACAATTCTTAATTAAAAATAATCTGACGTGTTCTGATGTTGCCCTTCCACTTGAATTTACCATACAACTTGGCCCTTCACTTATATTTAATATTTAATAAAATTATTTATAATCATGTAGGGTAGGGGTTAGATTTTGCTTTTTAGACTTCTGGGATCCCACTGATTAGGTATACAAAATTTAGTTGAGTTTGGTCAAATGACCAAGATTTTAATTTTTTAACCATGCATGGTTAACCCCCCCCCTCCCCATTTAGGGCGGTTGATTTTTGCATTTTTAGACTTCTGGGGGTCCACTGATTATGTATACAAAATTTGGTTGAGTTTGCTCAAACGGCCTAGATTTTTAATTCCCGCCCCCTCCCCCCATTTTGGGCGGTTGGTTTTTTCATTTTTAGACTTCTGGGGTCCCACTGATTATGTATACAAAATTTGGTTGAGTTTGGTCAAATGGCCAAGATTTTTAATTTTTAACCCCCCTCCACCTCCCTTAATTTTGGGTCGATATGCACCAAAATCTAATCAGCTCTTAATCACAATGGACCAAAACTACGTGTGAAATTTGGTTTTGATATTCACAATAGTTTTTGAGCTAGCTCGTCCACAAAATCTGGTAACGCACAGACTAACTGACAGAATAACAGACATTTTGACAAAAAAATTATTATCTCGAAAAATATAATTTTTTCGATGTTCACTTATTTGTGTTTTTTTGTAGAGCGAAATGCAATGGTTTCGCTCAATTTTTTAATGAAAATAGTTTCAGCCATTTTTGAGATATTTCGAAAAAAAGAAGGAAAAAAAACACTTTTTTCATGCACGATTACAATACTTGACCATACCCTGTATGGTGAAGTAATAATGTATCATAAGTCATTCAATAAAATTTAAAAAGTTTTCGGGAGAAATCGCTCGTTTATATCGATTCAAAATTTGGAAAATATGAAAAATAGTTGCTTTATTATTTTTTCCATAAAGCAACTACTATTCGTTTTAAAATTCAAATTACAAAATTGACTTTAATAAAGTATTAAAAACCAATTAAAAATATTGTTTTTTTGAGTTAGTTGATGCCTATGACTTTTCGTAATTTTCGCAAGGGTTGCATACAATTTTAATTTTTATTTTGAAAAAAAGCAAGTGATTATAGTAGTTTCCTGTATAAAATATTTTAAAAAAATCCTATGGTCAATTTTTAGTTTAACTTGCCTATCGTATACTATAGATAATGGAAGTATTCCGATTGATCAAAAATTTGAATTTTTAACGGAAATATACGTTTTAAGGTCCTCTGTGTCCAAAAAAAGTCGCCGGTTTTGAAAATAGTGTGTGTGTGATCAGCATAATTTAAAAGCGAAAAATCATAGGAAACTAAAATTGTATATTTATTGTAAAATGTAGATGTGACAGGGAGATTTTGGATAAAATCGACTCCCCAGAAATGGCACTTTACTTGAGTGGATATACACTTTTTTAAGATTTTTTGAAAACGGGTCTAATGATTTTCATTAAACTCGATCTATTTATGTAAAAATCAACTGGTGTGGGCATCACACGACTTTCACATTAGTTTCTCCTTATTTGAAATTATTATACCAATTTTCTTCATTCAAATTACTTCAATTTGGGTTCCCCCCCCCCCCCCCAAACCGTTTTGAGAAAACCAGAAAAAATACGAAATTTCAAAATACCAAAAATCTTCAAGTAAACATGTACTTCCGGTTCTTCGATTTTAGCCAAAATCTTGTGGTATTTCTTCTAGCCTCTAGATAGCTTAAGTTTCAAATCCCAAAGCTCTACGACTTACCGTATATACTAGATTATGAACGATTAAAATATTTATTTTGCGACCCTCCTAATTTACACCCTCTTCCTTTATTTCAAACGGATTTACATTTATACTCGACTAAACAACTCATGACACTTGATAAGTACACTAATTTAAAAAAAAAATCGTTAGAGCCGTTTTTGAGAAAATTCCAAAAAACAAAAAATCTTTCATGCAAATGTCCACTTCCGGTGTTCCAATTTCAACCAAAAGCTTGTTGTTCTCCTCAAACTCTATATCAAGCTTAAGTTTTGAATTTCATAGCTCTGAGACTTATGGTTGCGAAACGCAGGGTGTACATACATACGCACTGAACAATGGATTTTTGGTCACATTTTGGCCTCTGGGGAACAAAATATCCGGTTTTATGTTCTAAATTCGGTTTCTAACTATTAAGGGCATCTATTCCTTCCACCTAGAAGTCACAATATGAAATTAATTTTTTCATCTCTATGATATAAGCTCTCAAACTGTCAGGAACGATTCAGGCGATCGCAATACTTCCTATTATATCCTATATCATTATATAATGTAGATAATATATTTGTGAAAGTAATAGGTAGTTTTTAATTTAATTTTATTTAATATGGACTGGTAAGCAATATAAGTAGGTGATAATGAAAAGGCAGTCCATAAATTATTTACTTTTATTCAATTTCCGAAGTTTCGGAGACTTTTTCTCTCCTTCTTCAGGGTATCGAATAGTTATTTATTGAGTTATACTCACCCATCAATAATTATTAAATTAATTACCCTGAAGAAGGAGAGAAAAAAGTCTCCGAAACGTCGGAAATTGAATAAAAGTAAATAATTTATGGGCTGCTTTTCATTATAACCTACTTATGTAGTTTTTAATATGATTTTTTGAGCGAAAATTGGTTAACGGGAGCGTAAATGTTGATTTTTCAAAATTGCTGCCTCTAATAGTTGCCTATAAGAAATAAGAATAAGGTAAATAAACAAAAATATTAAATTTTAGTTTTAATCTCTGCTAAAACACTGAGAAGGGATTAATTTGAAAGTGGAAAATTGGTAAGATAGCTTTAAATAAGACGAGGTTTTAAGTAAAAGTCGTGAGGTGTACCCATCAGATTCTTTTTTTGTTTCTTTAGCTTTAAAAACTAAATTAATTCCGAATGCGATCTAAGATAAAATAATTTCAATTTAAAACAGCAACTAAAGTAAATTACATATGTGTGTGTGTGCGTTTAAACGGCGGTAATTTTAATTTAATTCTTTGTGAACTTTTTTCTCTTCTCAATTCATTAACTATGCCTAGGATTAAAACAAAATAAAAAGAAGAAAACGAAAAAACTAATAAAAAATTAATTCACTCTAAAGATTTATCTTATTTATTTAAATTACAACCATCGACTAAAAAAAAAGAAATGAATAAAGAGAGAGAGAGAAAGTTTTCTAAGATTTATCGCTTCACGTACTTTATACTTAGCTTTAAATAAGAGAGGGAAGAGAAAAAGTAGAAAAAAAGAATAATTAAATAAATAAAACGTAACAAATAAACAAAATAATGAAACAAAGTAAACAAGTAATTGTATCTAGTTGGTAATAATTAATTTTTAAAAGAAATAAATAGCCCTAAACAATAAGAAAATTTTATATAATATCTTGTAGATTAGAAAAAATAAATTGACACGTTCTGATGTGGCCATCTACTTGACTTTACCATACACTTCTGGTTGAGTTTGGTACAAGGGCCTAGATTTTCATTTTTTGACCCTACAACCCCCTCCCCCACTTTTGGCGGTCAGTTTTTGCATTTTAGAGTACTAGGGGCCCAGTGATTGTGTACAAAATTTGGTTGAGTTTCCTCAAATGGCCTAGATTTTTATTCCCCCCCCCCCTTCCTAAATTTGGCCCCAGAAAAAAAAATGTTTTCGTAATTATAGGTTCATTTTATAGTATATTTCATTTTTCTTGTTTTTTTAGTTTAAAAATATTATTCGAATGTTTTCTACATTTGATTCAATCGCGAATCAACTGTAGGGAATTTTTGTCAAATATTGATTGAAAATAATATTTGAACTTATATATTTCTAACTTGAAATAATGATCTTAAATAATTTTTTTCTAATTAATATAACAAAGTATAATTGCTATATCAATGAGAATTGTTTTTGACCGCGCTTAGAAAAAGATATTTATCAAGAGACTACTGCGGATTATGCTATTGAAGTCTGTGGAGTCTTAAGTCTGGACCAAGAGAGAAAAAGATGTGATCCACTTAGCTACAATCCAACGTCATTTCGCATATAGCCCGCTAGACAATTCCGGATGGATCACACAAGTGAATTTGAAATCTCAGATGTTATATATTTAATCTCCCAGCCTAGAGCGCTCGGTCTATTAGCATGTTTGTTAGATGCTTGCCATTAATTAACCGAATGTTTTCTACATTTGAATCAATCGCAAATCAACTGTAGGGTAGAGCGCTCTGGGGTGGGAGATTAAATATATAACATCTGAATTTCAAATTCACTTGGTGATCCGTCCGAATGTCTAACGGGCTATACGCAAAATGACGTTGGATTGTAGCTAAGTGGATCACATCTTTTCTCTCTTGGTCCAGACTTAAGACACGGACTTCCAATAGCATAGTCCCCAGTAGTCTCGTGATAAATATCTTTTTCAAGCGCGGTCAAAACAATTCTCATTGATATAGCAATTAATCTTTTGTTATATTAATTAAGAAAAAAATTATTTAAAAATATTATTATTTTAATTTTAACCCCACTACCGCCCATAATTTTGGATCGATAAGCACCAAAATCTAACCAGCTCTTAATCTTAATGCACCATAACTACATGTGAATTTTGGTTTTGACATTCACACTAGTTTTTGAGCTAGCTGGTCCACAAAAATTTGGTAAAGCACAATAAAATTTAGGGAACGCGGTGTTGGTTTATAGTGAAACATTGTTAAAATTAAATTAGGTTGGAGTTGGTGGTGTTTCACCTTTCTCCTTGTGAAACTACCGCAACTCCAACCTAATTTAATTTTGATAAAGCACAGACGAACGAGACATTTTGACAAAATAATTATTATCTCAAAAAAAATAATTTTTTCGATGTTCACCTATTAGGACTTTTTTGTAGAGCGAAATGCCATAGTTTCTCACAATTTTTAAATCAAAGAGTTTAACCCGTTTTTAAGATATTTCAAAAAAAAAAAAAGAAGCAAAAAAACCACTTTTTTCCTACACGATTACAATACTTGACAATACCCTATATGGTAAAGTAAAAAAGCTTCAGATGAAAGATGTAGTATAATAAATTATCTTTAATTTGATGTATTACATTTTTGGGTTGGATGGTTGAAAACACATGGAAACATGAATTTGAGTTTATTTCCTTGGCTTAAGTTCTGGAGCATTCCATCAACGACTGGACTCGCCTAGCTCTTACGCAGCTTTCATACTTCTACGCTCAATTGGTTGCCTAAATACAGGCGCACCAACATGATAAATTAGCTAGAAGGCTCAAAATTTCACAAAAAAATAATTTTAAACAACAAAATTAAATCAAACAAAAGATCAAATATATGGATTGTTTCTCTTATATTAAACAATTTTTAGCAAAAAAAAAAATATATATATATTCTTCGTAAATAATTATTTATTATTACTTTACCATACAAGGTATGGTCAAGTATTGTAATCGTGCATGAAAAAAAGTGTTTTTTCCTTATTTTTTCGAAATATCTCAAAAACGTCTTAAACTATTTTGATTAAAAAAATTGGGCGAAACCATGGCATTTCACTCTATAAAAAAGCTCTAATAAGTGAATATCAAAAAAATTATATTTAACTAGATAATAATTGTTTTGTCAAAATGTTTGTTAGTCTGTTATTCTGCTAGTACGTGCGTTACCAAATTTTTGTGGATGAGCTAGCTCAAAAACTAGTGTGAATATGAAAACCGAATTTCACACTTTGTTTTGATGAATTGAGATTAAGAGCTAAATAGATTTTAGTGCATGTCGACACAACAATTAAGGGAGGTGGAGTGTCAAAAAATGAAAGTCTTGGACCTTGTAGCAAAGTCGACCAAATTTTGTATACATAATCAGTGGGGCACCATAAGTCTAAAAATCCAAAAACTAACCAGCCGAAATGGGGGGGGGGTCAAAAAATGAAAATCAAGATCCATGTACCAAATTTTCTATACCCTATTCTGGGCCCCTATAAGTCTAAAAATGCAAAAAGTAACCGCCCAAAATATGTGGACGGGGGGGGGGGGGGGGGGATAAAAAATGAAAATCTATGCTCTTGAACTAAATTTAACCAGATTTTGTATAGATAATCAGTGGGCTTCCAGAAGTCTACAAATTTACAAACTAACCGCCCAAAATGGGGATGGGGGGGGGGGCAAACAAATGAAAATCTAGGCACTTGTACAAAACTCAACCAAATTTTGAATACATAATCACTGTAGCCCAGAGTAAAAATCCAAAAACTAACTCCCCTACATGATTATAAATAATTTTATTAAATATTAAATATAAGTAAGGGGCCAGGTTGTATGGTAAAGTCAAGTGGATGGCCACATCAGAACGTGTCAATTTATTTTTAATGTTTATTCTTGGTAATTTAATTTCCAAGTCAATTTTCTATCTTTGTTTTTGTTTTTTGAAAAATCTATATTTTTTTATAACGAGAAATTAAGAGATTGTCCGCTTGCTTAATGCAAATATGCATACACATAATATCCTATATATCAAATATAAATCTGTAAATATACATGTTGTATATATATAATTATTATTATTATTTGGGGGTTTAAAGGCACATCGACTGCTAAGGTCATTAGCGCCTAGGATTTCTATTATATTCTCTATTTTTTTTTTTTTTTGGACTTCCATATATCTAACGATACATAAATGTATAAAAATCCAACGAGAGATAGACTATATAAGAAATAACAATACAATAATGAAGCTGTAAAGGGGCTTCTGATAGATATGTGAAATAAACTATATCGAAAAACAGAAAACTAAAATAAATGTATAAAAAATTCAACAAGAGATAAACTATATAAGAAATAACAATACGACAGTGAAGCTGTAAAGAGGCTTCTATAACAAATATATAATAAATAGAATAGTCAACAAAATAGATAATATCACAGATAGTAAGACTGCCCATAGTTAGGCCATGACTAGAAAGAATAAAATACAAGCTAAATCAAATTAAGGAGTTGGATTCGATTTAAAAAGCCGAACAAATTCTCAAAATTTTCTTGACTTCCTAGTAGATTTAGGATAGTCTTGTTTTTTATTTAAATTCTGTCCAAATTCTGTATATATATAATTTATTTTATTAGTTGAATAAAATGATGATGAAGGCAATGCCTTCGAAACTATAGTCTCTAGAAGAAATAATTAAAAATTATTTTATTTAAAAAAACAGAAGACTCTCTCATTTTATTTTAACCTAAATATAATTTATTTGTTTGAAATTATAGTTTCATCAATCTTTTTAATTAGATATATTTATTTATTATTTCTCATGAGGTCAATCACCAATTGGATATTGAAAATTTGTTCTCATAGCAAGCTAGCTACTCAATCACACTTATTTTTTGTAGTTTTATATTTATTTCCTTTTTAAAGAAATTATTTTTCCAAATTTCCATTGATAAAGGAAGAATTTTTGTCAAAACGCTTGTATTTCTAATAAACGTTTTTTTATAAATGAATTGTATTTATCAAACATACTCAATACACTTTTTTGGATTTTCTAAAAAAATAAAATAACTAATTGTGATGATTGTATTGGCTAATATAGAAACGCTGTTGCCCCTAGTCTAACTCTATCAAGCCCTTATGGACCCATTACAATTCCTGGCACTCGACTCTATTGAGTCTAATGAACATTTCGCTTCCAATTTAATCGCCTGTATAAATACAATTTCGCCAGTGAATTGATTAAACAATACTCTAGCCGGGGATGGGGACCAATTAATCAACTCAAGTGATCTTCATTTTACTCATTCATACCCGAACAACATCTTCTCTTTCCCTTTCTACATCGCCCTCCTTTTAGCATCTTCTAAATACACCCACTTGCAAAGCTTTTAAGATTAGTCAACAATTGAACGTTAAATCTATAATATTTAAAAAATTGATTTCCAAGGAGATGTAAGTCTAATGTCCAACTTATTCTTTTGAAGTTAAAATAATAATAAAATAATAAGAACTCAAAATCAAATCAAATACACTAAAAGGTATAAAATAATTAATCTAATTTAGTTCCAACTAAACGACAAAATATTAACATGAAATCACTTTTCGAAGTCGGTGCCAAAAATATACATTGTATTAATTGAACTCGACGGATATTACTTAGTAGGTTTGGCAGAGTACGCTCGGTTATATAGTTTGTTTGGCACCGACTTCAAAAAGTAATTTCATGTTCATATTTCGTCGTTTAGTTGTAACTAAATTAGATAATTATTTTATACTTTTTAGTGCATTTTATTTTATTTTTGAGTTCTTATTATTTTATTTGTTGCATTTAATTTTTTTAAGGTCGGTTTTATTTATTTTTTTATAGAAATTATTTTTATTTTTCTCTTTTTAGTGAAAATTGTGACTTAAGATAATATTTTGTATGCATCTCGTAAGAAAGCGTCGGGCGAATGAATCAGAAAATGATAATAAAATTTAATTGATAAATGTAGAAATTTTCTCGAAACATTTTCGGGTTTTAAATGAATGTTTTAAGATTTTTTATAAATGATTTTATTTATTATAATTTCGATTATTTGCTCATTAGAATTGGAGATTTACGTTATTTCGTCATTGATCATATCATCAGAACTTGACTAATATGCGACCCCCTTTCAAATAAGAAAAGAATTATCGAAATCGGTCGACAAAAAGTTCTCGCTGAAAAATAAACAAAGAAGTTATGCCTAAACAAACATAACAAAAAAGGTCCAATACCAATATAAAAAAAAAAACGGGACCAATCGAAAACTAGTACTGAACCCAATGCAAAAAATCATCAAAATCTGTTCACAATTCGCGAAGATATCAGGTAACATAGACAAAAAAACGAAATTAGAAAATTAAGCTCGATATAGGGTAGAAGGAGTACAGCAAGCTTTTCTCCCTTCTGCTGTCCGCACTAGTCGTGGAAGGCGGGAGGGGGGTCCGGGGTGTAGGGCAGGATGCCCCAGAACGGAGACGACCAGAAACATCGCGGAGAAGGTTCGAGATGCGCGGCCAATTATGTCACCGTTTTGGCCGCGACAATTTCGTGGAAGGGGTCTGAGGTCCCCGGTCCTATAGGGACCTGCGCGCCCTGGGTGTCTGCAAAAATACTCTTAATAAAATGACGCTCAGGGCGATGATAGGCTCCATTTTTAATTTCTCCACTTTCATGAGGGCGGACCTTTAGGACGGGGCCCGGCCAAAATTAAATAATGAACTAAAAGACTCTCTATGAGCTGTTGCGGGGTGTGTTGAATGCCCCCAATTATCTGGCCTCGTTCCTAAAGAGATGTGTACATAATTTTAAATTTTTAACAAACTTGTAAATAATTTTAATTTTAACTTTTAATGTACATATTAAAATATTTGTTTAAGACCGCCCATTTAACTTTAGTGGATGTAAGCCACAACATCTGGCATAATTTTTGACGGCTGGCGTTTTTTGTATATAAAATGTAAACCTTTTCTTTTTCTTGTAAAGGGCTGCCCCCTCTGCGTGGCGCAATAAACACAGTCAATTGAAATCGGAAGACCGGAAATGAACATTTACATGAAAGATTTTTGGTTTTTTTTTTATTCTCTCAAAAATGGCTCCTACAATTTTTTAAAAAATTAGTGTATTTATCAAGTGTCATTTATTTATTTATTTATTTATTTATTTATTTATTTAGATAATTTTACGGACTAGTAGTCCACTTACAAAAAATGTCAAATACGTGTATAATGAGTGTTATGTCAAGAAAAATAAAAAAAATAAAATTTTTTTTTTTACAAAGAATTACAAAATAAAACATCAAAATCATATATAAACAATGCAATAAAAAATACAATAATCTATACTCGAACAATAAATATAATTAACAATAAAAGAACTATCACATGAAAATCATACAGAAAACAATAATGAAAAGAAAAGCACAAGATAAAAGAGAAACATACATAAATAGGTACATAATTCAGTATTACAATGTTTACGGTGCTGGTGGGGATGTTCACATAAATTCATTCAAAACAAAAACAAAATCTCGTAAAAATTAAGTAAAGACAAAATTCAACAAAGATATGCCATTCAATAGTTTAATAATAATAAACCAAAATAAAGCAATGCAAATCACTCCCATCAGACTGTCATAAATTTTCGGAAAAAATGATCTTTGATTTTATTTTTAGAGGTGTTAAATATGTCTATTTCCCTATTGCTATTACCTGTTTCCAAGATGCGATTTGTGCACGAGTACTTAAGATATGAGAATCTCTGACAAGGAGTAAAAAACAGCAGTGGATTTCGTGTCCTGTGAATACCGACATTGAAAGTGACCAGCTCTAGAAGCTGAGAACTATTTATTTTGCCACTGATGAGATCATGAAGAAGGAGGAAATCAGATTGCTCTCTTCTTAAGTTAAGAGGCAAAAAATGCAGAGTGAGATATAGACGCTCATAAGACAAATCCATAGTTGGAACATGTAGTTTAAAGGCAACATATCTTAAGAATTTCCGTTCTACCCGCTCCAGTTTTTGGATATGAATCTTGCAATGAGGTGACCACACCGGACTTGCATACTCTAATCCACTTCTAACAATCGAACAATATAAATTTTTTAAAGTAAATATGTTAGAGAAATGCTTTGTATTGCGAATGACGAAGCCAAGGAGCTTCATAGCGTGATTAGATATTTTCGTGATATGATCAATAAAATTAAGCGAGCGATCAAATGTTACACCAAGATCTTTAAAAGTGGAGACGTCTTTTACTTCAGAACTATCACCATCAACATAAACATGCTTAATTTTTCTAGTACCTCTAAAGTAAGCCATAGAGAAGCATTTATTAAAGTTGACCTTTAGGCCATTTCTACTGCACCATTCAATAAGCTCCGTAAAATTTTCTTGAAGTATATCTGCATCCTGACTATTAACAACAATGAGTTATTAGGTGTGTTAAAATTTTTAATCCGATTGAAATAAAGGAAGGGGGTGTAAAAAAAGGAGTGTCGAGCCGTTTTTGAAAAAATAAAAAAAAAACGAAATAAAGGAAGGGCGTGTAAATTAGTAGTGTCAATGAAAATGTTAAAGTCGTGTGGTGAACACACCAGTTGATTAAATATAAGAGTGGCCAGGCGTATGGTAAAGTCATGTTTATGGCCATTTCAGTTTATTTTTTATAAAAAATTTATTAATTATTTATATAATAAAACACATTCAATAAAATTATTTCAATATTTCCCAGTTTCTATTCAATACAATTTTCCAGTCAACGGCACTCAAACTGGGTCAATATTGTATTATAAATAAATATTTGATTTTTATTATATACATATATTAACTACCAAACCCCATTAAAATTCCCGTTCTTTTGTCATCAATGCAAAGGATAATCAACAATATTGTTCGAGTGTCCCAAAAAAGGGTACAAAAACCACCCCCTATCTAATTAACAGGGCATTACTTCCAGCCAAATATGTTACATAAAAGTTAATAATTCATTGACAAGTTTTCCATATATCCCCTTTTATAATTCACACAAGTTTCGTTATCTAGAGGATTATATATATATATATATAATAAAGTCCGTCATCAATGACATAACTACCCCACCATAGAGGGCTCATTTTCAAACCCCCACCACACACATTGATGCATTTTGAAATGCATTCTCTGTTGCATCAAATGTTACTGACCCTCTGGCAGCCAGAAATGAATTAATTAATTCCAACCAGAGAGTGGGAGGGGTGGTTAATTATTATTTCCGAATTGAATAAATCACAGAAGAAGATAAATCTATGAAAATCAAAGTGAAATGAATTAACCCTAAACCGAAAGTTTCTCTCTTTGTGTGTGTATTTTGGTTGGTCTATTCAAATTGTATTGTTTTGTGTGTTACCCCTAAATGAATTAAATCCATTATTATGGTGAATTGATGAGACGGATCATCCATCGATGATGTTTTTAGTTCAATGGATCAAAACAGAGAGCAATTTCTTTTTTTGTCATGATTTTCCATACAATATGTTGTTCATTAGCTATAAATATTAACTAAATGATAAATTCATCTCAACCATTAAATGACTTATTTAAGTATTTAAATTTAAAAAGTTACATTTATAAAGGGAAAAATACCAGTGGCGGAACTACAATACTGCAAGACCCACCAACGCTACTCAAATTTTTCGGATTTATTATTTGTTAATTATAATAAAAAGAAAAAGATCTTATTTTATTGATTTAATCTAATGTGAAGGAACACGTAATCATTCTCATTATAAAAAAATAGCATTTCAATTAAGAATTTTGTAGTTTATAGAGAGAATACTGTTCTAGAGGTCTTTGATATTCTAAATATTCAAAAACTCTAATGAAGAAACATTTTTTAATTTACTAAAATTAAGTTCATTATTTATAATTTGCTCCGATGACTATTTAAATATTTAGAGACTATTCTTCTTCTTCTTCAAGTGCCATATTCGATTCCGAGACTCGTCGATTACTATTGAGAGTATCCTCTCCACTGTAATTTTCCAGTGGAAATTTTTCACAGGGGTGGTTTCCCATTGTCATCCCCTGAAAGATTCAGATTATATCCGTTCAAATATTTGGAGCGAGTCGGGCTTAAACCCAGGCAGCTTGATTAGAAGGCATATAGGGAGGACTAAACAAGTTTTTTTGTAAACATTATAAAAGCGTTTTTGGAGAACCGCTGTGCTCCTTATGATACTATGTGAAATGTTTGTTGATATCCGTGTCAACACCCAAATTCCATATTTTTTGATTCAAAAAATTACCTGGTCAATTCATTGGGCTTGAATTTTTATATAAATTAATGAAGGGGTTAAAATAAGAGACGTGAAGCTTTTATTTATTTATTTTTTGTTTCTGCTATTGGTTGTAGCCATCTTCAGAGCTAAACAATGACAAACAATGTTAACAATATTAAATCGGCCTCTTCAATCAATTAAAATTTTGTTTTTCTACTCACCAATTTTTATATTGAAAAATATTTACATTTATATAACTCGTAAACTATAGATTTTAAAAATTTCTCTCATATTAACATTTCTGATGGAAATTAAATGTAGGTACTTTAATTATATGCATTTGTGTACCTCAAAGGGTTAGGCAGGAATGGTGAAATTTAAGTGAAAAGTTAGATAAATATTCACACTATTCAAAACTCATTGCCCCTCTTAGAAAAATAGAAACTTCATTTCTTCATTTTTAATTAAATTATTTCCTTACTTCCAAAATTTGTCAATTCTACTAAAAAGTTAGTTGATCTCTAAACGGATTGCCGAAATTGAAACCTTGTGGTGATATTCACCTGGCCGGCTGCCGGCCCTAGGAAAACTCCCTAACTACGCCAATCGTCGCGACCAGCCCATTTTGAATCACGTAACTAAATTTAAAACGACAATGACTATGAAAATATTATATATTAGGCAGCGACCAAAAATAAATTCAAAATAAGTTGATGTGGCCATTCACATGACTTTACCATGCATCTGCCCCTTTACTCTCCTATTTTTGAACCCCTCCTCTTCTGCGTCACTATCAATTTTACATTATGAGACATTTTTATAAGGTCATATAGGTGCATATAGGCGAAATTTCGTACTAATTGATCAAACGGTTTAAGACTTATATTGATAATTTTACATTTTGAGCCCCCACCCAAAAAAATTTTCATGTTTTTTTCTTTTTTTGCCCACTCTATTGAAAAATGAGAAAAATCATTTTGTCTGTCTGTCTGGATTCAGATACTGACGATAATTTAAGAACGAAACGTCGAAGAAAGAAAGTTTGTTCTTGTGCTAAAATATTTGAATTTCTAATAGAGAGAGCTAATTAGATTTTGGGCTTTCTAGATTTAAGTAAAACTTCTAGTTCAAAAATAAAGAAAACATCATTTTTGTAATGATTTTATTCCGGTATGAATTCAATGTTATAATATAGTCATAAATGAACAATTTATTTTATATTTAAGTTTATTATTATTCAATTATAAAGGGGTATCTAATGTAAATAAGTTTTCAATTTTTATTATTTAATAAGTGGGCAAATGACCGAGTTTTTCATTAGAATTTGATCCAAGAAAAAGACTAAATATAATGGGGATAGAATAATATCTATTCTTTGCAGGCATTGCAAAGATGTCAAAAACAAGTCTAAACCTATTTCAGACTATTAGATAATTTCTTAATTCCTAATATTTTTCTAGGTTTTTGACTCTAGGTAAGAAAATGTTAAATCGAAATGAAAATTAGATTTAGATATTTATCATCAAATTATTAATTCACCGAAACTGCAAACAGCGCACCGAGTCTTGAAAAAGTTTCACTTTTCCTCCAATTTAAAGTTTGATACATAGATAAATGATACATACAGTCGAGAACCAGTGGCGGAAGTACAATACTTCAAGACCCCGCAACGATACTCAAATTTTTCGGATTTATTATTTGTTAATTATAATAAAATTGTCCCTATTTAAATTAGAATAAAAATACTGACAAAAAAACATACAGTTATAGTCTAGAAAAATAATAAATTGCTGTGCGAGTAGGGTAAATAAATTCTAATTTTTTTCAATAATATTTTTAATTATTTAATAAATGTGCGGATGAGCGATTCTTGGCTGGGGGCTTGTTGCCAAAACTACGGGTATTTATTAATAGCTAATAAATACAATCGAATATTTAAATTATATATTTATTTATTATAGTAAATATTCTGACATTTAAATATGTTAAAAGATATTAATGAGGGGTCGGAAGCGCAATCGGTTAAATCACCAACTTTTCTAATCCGATTAGGAGAACATCAACCTAGACTTCATCAGTTCGATCCCAGCAAGAAGCAAAGTGAATTTATTTGAAAAATAATAAAAAACCGGCCCCTCGGCTCAAGAAACTGACAATCTCTGGTTGTACAAAACATCGCGCATGCGCAGGACAAAATTTCGTAACAAGCAACCATGAATCGTGAGAGGCAAAAACAAGATTACCCGAGGTGGTATCCAATCCACCCACCCTCGAGTGGCAACTGGGCATTCAGATTCTTCACCATCACCAAGTCAAGGAAGAAACAATGGAAGAATAACGTCAAAAATGTTAAATCGAAATGAAAATTAGATTTAGATATTTATCATCAAATTATTAATTCACTGAAACTGCAAACAGCGCACCGAGTCTTGAAAAAGTTTCACTTTTCCTCCAATTTAAAGTTTGATACATAGATAAATGATACATACAGTCGAGAACCAGTGGCGGAACTACAATACTGCAAGATCCCGCAACACTACTCAAATTTTTCGGATTTATTATTTGTTAATTATAATAAAATTGTCCCTATTTAAATTAGAATTAAAATACTGCACTAAATGAAAAATCGCACTTTTTGGCCTCTCGGCGAGACCCCATGTAATTTTTGGCAAAATCGTCAACCTAATTGAATACTACAATTTGTGACTTTAATTGACACCATGAGTTCCGTGGTCTTTACCTGAGGACCCTTTAAAGTCACGCTTGCCGCGAGACCGATTACAATACTTTCCCCATGCTTCGCATTGGATAAAGTAAAAATCGCACTTTTTTGCATCTCGGCGAGACCCCATGTAATTTTTGGCAAAATCGTCAGCCTAATTGAATACTACAATTTGTGACTTTAATTGACACACCATGGGTTCCGTAGTCTTTACCCGAGGACCTCTTCAAAAGTCACGCTTGCCGAGAGACCGATTACAATACTTTAACCATGCTTAGCATCGGATAAAATAAAAATTATTGATTACATTATTTAGCTTTCGCGGTTCAAATTGCTTTAAAATTAAGTAGTATATGTTGTTCATTTTGTTTTCTGTTAATCCTACTTGATCTTAAAAAATAATATTCGATCAATTTAGTATTTTTTTTACTTAAGAAAGAGCGCGCGGCGGTAAGTAATTTATTGGAAAAAATAATAAAGCCTAACCAAAGTTTAGAATTAATTAATAAAATGTTATTTTTTGCTGTTGTTGTTGTTGTTGTCAGTTTCGACGGTTCCCTACCAGGCAATTGGCACATTAATCCCTTAACAAGGCGCTCTTTCCTGATTCAGTTCAACGAATCTATAAATAATTGATTAGACGAGGGGGATCAAATGGACGGGGTGAGAAACTTTACAACTGACTTAATATCAAGATTATACAAGTGGGAAATATGGCAACGGAAACTTTCTAAGCCCACCCTCCTTCTCTCTCTCTTTTCAGGTATAATAAGTTCTTAAGAGGGTGGGGGTTCGGTGGGGTGGAGGGGGTTCATTGATACTGGAATTTTTGTTAATTATAAATTCCTCCAATGTGGTAAAACTTTGGGATTGCAACAACCCGTGTCATGGCGAGAGGGAGACCGGGTTAAGCCCTTTGACCGGAGGATTGTAATGCGGATATGCAAATGGTCGGATCACTAAATGGCACTGAATTCTGACATTAATCGCCATAACCCATCCTATTCTCTTCCGTTAACAACACACACATATATACACACACACAGTGCGTAGGCTTAGAGGGATCAATGGTTTTGGAAAAGAACAGCTTCAGGGGAATTGTTCCCTACAAATTGGGATTTAAGCACATAAATAAATTGGAAAAATCACGTGGGCGTCGTCAACGGAATACGATATTTTTATTATTACATGACAGAAGGGTTATATTCCCTTAAAATTCCAATAAGCCGACCAAGTGTGTGTCTGGCTCGCATACCGAGAATTCCTTTTATTATAACTTTCCAAATACTTGAGATATCAAATATGACTATTAATAAACATTGTTTGACCACAACCATTCACCTTCATCGACCAACCCCTCCCTTTACATTTCATTCCAAAAAGTAGGAAATTGGATTTATTGAGTCAGCTGAAATTAAAAAGGCCATACACCTTAATCAAAACATGTTGAACAATCAAAAAAGACATCAAAACTTCACCAATAATTGACATCCTAATCAATGATATTTAATTTGAATTGGAGTGCGATGAGAGTGTATGGTGGGTTTATTTTTAATTTTTATTTATTTTTTAAATAGAAAATAAGAGATTTTTCGCTATGCACCCTCATTGCATTCCATAGTTTATTGCTCTCCTTTATAACACATACATAATTTTCGGTGGCAACTTCCAAGTATAAATATCTTTTCTTTATTCCAGCCCTTTGTCCCCCTACATCTGTTCTTTCGGCTCTAAAGCCATCCCATCCTTCTGATAATTCTTTCATATTTACACTAATGTCATAAATAACTGTCCATCATATTAAAATTAAAATAAATTCTGTTCAAAATATCATGTTATCTTTAGTCAATGTTCTCCTGACGATGAGTTAAGAGCTCGAAATATATAGAGTAAACTAAAAAATCTTTGTATTTTAATTTTTCTCCTTGTGAAACACCACCAACTCCAACCTAATTTAATTTTAACAATGTTTCACTATAAACCAACACCGCGTTCCCTAAATTTTATTATTAATAAACAGTTATATGAAGAGAAATCAATGAGGTTGTCCTCGGCTTGTTCCTAATAAACATTAAGTTTTATCATTAGTATCCAAAGTAAATTTGTAACAGGAATAGTAGGTAATTGGATAAGAATACACCGAGATTGTATTAAATGGACCAGACGTTTCGTCAATTTATTTTGACTTCCTCAGTGGTCAATTTAATCACTCTTTGTCAAAAAACAATTTCATTATAAGACAAAACATCATTAAACATTTTTTTAACATATTTTTTGATCAAATTGTTTAATTGATAAAGAAAAGTCCCTTCCAAGATTGTTGATTAATCTTATGCCAAGAATATGTTAAAGAAAGATTAATGATGTTTTGTCTTATAGTGAAATTGTTTTTTGACAAAGAGGATGAAAATGGGCCACTGAGGAAGTCAAAATAAATTGAATAAAACGTCTGGCCCATTTAATAAATACTCTGTGCTTTTTAATCTTATAAAATTCCCTACTATTCCTGTTACAAATATACAAATTTGATTGTATACATATACTAATGTAGTTTCGAAGATTTGACCTTCATCACAAGTCTTTTACTTTACCATACAGGGTATGGTCAAGTATTGTAATCATGCATAAAAAAAGTGTTTTTTCTCTTTTTTTTTCAAAATATCTCAAAAACGCGTCAATCTATTTTGATTAAAAAAATTGGGCGAAACCATGGTATTTCGTTCTACAAAAAAGTTCTATTAAATGGACATCGAAAAAATTATATTTTTCGAGATGATAATTGTTTTGTCAAAATGTCAGTTAGTTAGTTAGCCTGTCTGGATGTCCGTACGTTACCAAATTTTGTGGATTGAGCTAGCTCAAAAACTAGTTTGAATATCGAAACCAAATTTCACACGTAGTTTTGGTCCATTTAGATTAAGAGCAGATTAGATTTTGGTGCATATCGACGCAAAATTAAGGGGGGATGGGGGGTTAAAAATTAAATATCTAGGCCATTTGAGCAAACTCAACCAAATTTTGTATACATAATCAGTGGACCCACAGAAGTCTAAAAATGCAAAAACTAACCGCTCAAAATAGGGTAGGGGGGGGGGGGGGGGTTGAATGGTCAAAAAATGAAAATCTAGGCCCTTGTACCAAACTCAACCAAACTTTGTATACATAATCAGTTGGCCCACAGTAATCTAAAAATGCAAAAACTAACCCCTTCCCCTATATGGTTATAAATAATTTTATTAAATATTAAATATAAGTGAGGGGCCAGGTTGTATGGTAAAGTCAAGTGGATGGTCACATCAGAACATACGTCATATTATTTTAATTAGAAATATTTTTTCCTGTTATTTCCCGTGGGTTCAATTGCCCGATTGAATATACAAAAAATCATTTTGTATTTATATCAACCTAGCCACATAAAATCAAATTTTTTTTTTACTGTAAAACATTTTCTATTTACTGAAATATTTATTTGTTTATAGTTCAGTTGCAATTTTATAATTCCTTTTTAACGCATTTAACCATTTTTTAAAATTCCATTGATAAAGGGAGAAATTCTACTGAAACTTTTTGACTTCTAATATAATGTATTATACATTTTACTTTACAGTGTATGGTCAAGTATTGTAATCGTGCATGAAAAAAGTGGTTTTTCCTTCTTTTTTTCGAAATATCTCAAAAACGGCTTAAACTTTGGATTAAAAAAATTGAGCGAAACCATGGCATTTCGCTCTACAAAAAAGCTCTAATAAATGAACATCGAAAAAATTATATTTTTCGAGATAATAATTGTTTTGTCAAAATGTCTGTTAGTCTGTCTGTTAGTTAGTAAGTTAGTTTGTGCGTTACCAAATTTTTGTGGACGAGCTAGCTCAAAAACTAGTCGGAATATCGAAACCAAATTTCACACGTAGTTTTGGCCCATTGATTTTTCGTTTATTGGGCCGCATGAGTGGGGGCCTCCACTAACAAGAAATATTTACATTATCGGGTGAATTTAATTACAGGATTATTTACATGATTATAGGAATATTAACATAATATATTTACAAAAAAAAATTTCTTTTTCTTTTTTTCTTTTTTATATACAATTGATCGCATGGCGATTTCCCTATAAGTTCTCCTGTTGAAGCTGTAAAAATTCATTAATGAACCCCTCATCGCCCTGAAGGTCATATCGTATAAAGTTCTCTGAGAAATTCCCAGGGCGACAGGGAGGCACCGCTTTATGCCACCACATCTTCCACGAGAGTGTGATGGCTTCAACTCTCACAGAACCCGAGCCCACCCCAAACCCTTGCCGCAAATGTTAAGCCCACCAGACTGAGTTGCCCTTATAATACTGATTTTGTTTCTGTGGGCAACCCCCAGTCCGAGGACGCTGACACTATCTGAACATCCAGAACCCACACCGTCCCCGACCCGTCCTTCGCCACGATGTCTGGCTTTCCTGTTTCCAGCCGAGCTCTGATATAAATATTCGAGCTCGACCCGCATTCCCTTTTTAATGTCAAGTTCATCAGCCAGACGTCTCACCACCGCATCATGCCTCCTGAGCCTTCCATCGTGCGTCCTCCCACACGGACTGGAGAAGTATGCCCTGTCGTCTCCAGGGTTTCTACACCCGGCCCATACATGGGTGGACCCTCCCGCCGCCTTCCCCTACTTGTTCTAACGGCCGAAGGAAGAGACCCCTGACCTAAGTCTACATAGTTCAATAAAGATATTGTTCTTAATCGGGTCCGGGTGCATCATAAAATTATATGAGGGCTTTGCCCCTGCGCACTCTCCAGATCCCAGACCCCAGAAATCTAAAAGTGCGTAAAAATTAACTGCCCAAAATGGGGTGAGAGTGGGGTGGGGGTGTAGGGTCAAAAATAAAAATCTAGGCCCTTGTACCAAACTCAATCAAATTTTGTATACATAATCAGTGGACCCCAGAAGTCTAAAAATGCAAAAATTAACCTCCCAAAATGGGGAGAGGTGTAGGATCAAAAAATGAAAATCTAGGCTCTTGTACCAAATTCAACCAAATTTTGTATACATATCAGTGGGCCAACAGTAATCTAAAAATGCAAAAACTAACCCCCTCCCCCTACATGATTATAAATAATTTTATTAAATATAAGGAGAGGGGCCAGGTTGTATGGTAAAGTCAAGTGGATGGCCACATCAGAACACGTCAGCTTTTTGGAATTGTAAAGAAAGAAGTGTAATTCTTTTGTAATAAAATAAAACAATGAATCAATTATCGTAATTTCACACAACTATGGTCCTAATCAGCAACTATGGTCCAAACACTTGCGTAGGAAAACCCCGATTATCTAAAATATGATCAACATTTAGTGATAGTAGAACAACTAAAATGAAAGACTATAGATTTAAAATTATTTTTATATGATTGGGCGACACTTTTTCGGACCTATTCGTCAGTTATAGTCTGAACCATAGCTCTGTGAAATTACGGTATTTACCAAATTTATGGATATAAGAGAAAGTCAAGAAATAAACAATAGTCCAGTCAACGAATGCTCAAATAGGGGGTATAGAGAATATTGAAGGGGGTATAATTTTTTTCTTATGGAATGTGTTTGGGTTAATTAGGAGGTAAAAAAATAATAAAAATACCCAGTCCTAGCTACTGGGCTTAGGGGTGTGAGTGGGGGTAGATAATATCCCGTTTTTTGGTTTTTCGCTTATATCTTAAAAACGATGAGTCGTAGGGAAAAACATATGGTATGGTCAGCACACAACTTTCACATTTTCATTTATTTGAAGTCATCGTGACCCCCTTCCTTTAATTAGTTTTTTTATTTTCTCAAAAACGGCAGTAATGATTTTTTTTAAAATTACTGTACTTATCAAGCCTCATGAGTTATAAGTTGAGTATAAATTTTAATCCGATTGAAATTTATACACGACTAATAACTCATGACACTTGATAAGTACACCAATTTAAAACTTTTAGTGGCGTTTTTGAGAAAATAAAAAAAAAAAAAAATCTTTTATGTAAATGTCCACTTTCAGTCTTTCGATTTCAACGACTGATTTATTGAGCCATGCAGAGGGGGCAGCCTTTTACAGAAAGAAAATTAGATTTATTTATAAATTAGGTTGTAACACCTCATCAGCTGTCCAAAAATAATGCCAGATGTTGTGGCTATTGGCAAAATATAAATGTATATATATGGGCGCCAGTAGAATACCAGAACCGAGGCCAGAGAGTTGGGAGCGCCAAAAGCGCCCCACAACTTTGCACTGCGATTAAGCAAGAATAATACGATATGACAAACAAAAGCTTGCTCTATTCCTTCTAGCCTATATCGAGCTTAAGTTTCGAATTTCGTAGTTCTTAGACTGATAGTTGGAAAACGCACACGTACGTACATACGTACATACGCATTGACCAATGGATTTTGTCCCCTTGTCGGCATCTGGGGACCACAATTTCCGGTTTTATGTCCTAAAGCCGATTTCCAAATCGATCTCTACCTGGAAATTACTAAATGAAATTAACTTTTTTTCATCTCTGAGATACAAGCCCTTAAAGAGCCAGGACAGACAGGCCATCGCAATACTTCCCCATTATATTCTATTGAATATAAATGTGAAAGTAAAAATATTATTAAATTTGATACAAGATTGCTTCTATTTCATTTTTCTCTATTCTTTTTAGTTCTTACTTTTAGTATTTTTACCTCCTAACTATCCCAAACACATTCCATAAGAAAAAAATTCTACCCTCTTCAATGTTTTCTATAACCAATTCGTTGATTAGTGGTAGTATAAGTGAAAATACGTCATGCCATTTGAAGGTAAATAGAAGAGTAAGGAGGGGGTTCTAACAAATCATTCCAAAGATAAGGATATACGAGTATAGTACTTAAAGTTTTCCCTTTCAGAGAGTTTAAATCGTTAATTTTATTTGTTTAACTTTTTATAGCTAAAATTTTATAAAAATAATTAAGATTCCTAATTTTAAAAGAAAAATTGAATATGAAGAGAAAAAAAACTCCCCCTTTCAATAAAGAAAGAATAGAAATTCTATCCGTCATAAAAAATAACCCAAGATTGATCCTTAGACTGCCAAAAATATGGATTATTCAATATATTTATTTTTTATCCCCATTTAAAAATCTTATCTTTAATATTTTGTGATTGATAAAAACTTCATATAGAATCGAAATTTTACACAGATTATCAGAATAAAAAAAATCCAAATCCCTTCTTTCATCCCTTTTTTGTATTTTACAATTATTCTCGATAATATCTCAATCTACTTTCTCTGATCTTCAGATTTCGCACTTTTTCTTTTTTAACGTGTGACATTTATTAGCTCTGAATCACATTTTTAGATTTTTTTATTTTATTTTTTTTATTTTATTTTTCTCATCATGGATGCCAATTCCAATTTATTCTCTCGTCAATTTCATTCGGTTTATTGATTTATTTTTTACTCTCTCCCTTTGGGCCATAAAAGCGAAAAAGAAAGATTAAAGATATTAACCTTGATGGGAAATTCAATTTTTCGAAATACTATATTTACATAAAATATTAAAAATAATAATAATCAAGATTTATGAAGTGGAAATTATTATTAATTATTGATTGATTGATTTAATTTAGTTTTTTTCTTTTTTTTTGGGCTGTCTGAGTAGAATTATGTAAAACGAATTTCGACCCACCTCTCAACAGTTTTGAAAATTTGTTTTTTATTTGTTGAAATATAATTTTATTATTAAGTATTAACCCAGATAGCACATTCGACTTGATCTAGAAGATGTCTCATTTATGTCTTATTGTATTTAAGATGTCATTAAGGTGTCTATAAGATATCTTGGTGTCTAGAAAACATCTTTTAGAAAGAGCATGCTATCAGGGAATAGAGAAAAGTATAATTTAAACATTAACAAGAAATATCGAAGAGCTTACAAAACGTTTTATTAAAAGGCAAATACTATTTTAATAATAAAAATAAAATCAACTGGTGTGTACCACACGTCTTTCACATTATATTGCATTTGAAATCATACCAATGTTCTTCATTCAAATTACTTCAATTTGGGTTTCCTCTAAGCCGTTTTGAGAAAACCGCAAAAATGGCAAAATTGAAAAATATCAAAAATCTTCAAGTAAACATGTACTTCCAGTTCTTCGATTTTAGCCAAAATCTTGAGTTATTGTATCTAGCCCCTAGATAGCCTAAGTTTCAAATCCCAAAGCTCTACGACTTAACACTAGACGAGTTATGAAATATTAAAATATTTATTTTGCTACACTCCTAATTTACACCCCCTTCCTTTATTTCAAACGGATTAAAAATTATACACGACTAATAATTTATAACATTTGATAAATTCGCCAATTTAAAAAAAAATCGTTGTAGCAGTTTTTGAGAAAATCACAATAAACGAAAAATCTTTCATGTAAATGTCCACTTCTGGTTTTCCGATTTCAACCAAAAAGCTTGCTATACTCCTTCTAGCCTGTAAACTTATGGTTTATAAACGCAGGGGGTACATTCATATACGTACGCACTGACCAATAGATTTTTGATCACTTTTTGGCCTCTGGGAACCATAATAGGAACCACAATATACGGTATTAAAACTTGAGTAAGATGGAAGGTAGATTTTTATTATGATACCTACCTCGCATCTTGCTCAAGTTTTTATTATTATATTAAAATGTCTCACCTATAACCAACACCTATCTCCTTAAAAGTCACAATATACGGTTTTATGTTCTAAACCCGGTGTCAAAATATTAAGGGCATCGATTCCAAAGTGAAATTAAAAACTGGAGATAGATGCTCTCAAAGTGTCAGGGCCCAGGCAGGCGATCGCAATACTTCATATTTTATCCTATAGGTATCATTACATGATATAGAGAATATATGTGATATTAAAAAATAGTCTTGAGACTCTCACGCGGTAAATGTGAAACCGTTTAGCTCCAATATTTAATTAAAGAAAAGTTCTCTTTAATTAAATAAAATAGTGCATGTATTTACTAAAACCGCACCTGAGAACTTGGATGAATTTCAAAAAAAAAAAAAAAAAAAACATCTCTAAAAACTGTATAGCAACTGTTTTCTCGAAACACTTCTATTCAAGGCAACATTTCGGTATGTTATGCTTTATAATGTAGCACAATATTTAGGTGTTTCAGAAAACAAAATACTACGGTCTGTTAAAAGAGTTAAAAATGTTTTTTGTATTTTCTGAAAATTTTCAAAAATAGGCCTTTTTCAAAAATTTGTGATTCAGGTAAGCTCATAAAATAGGCCTTTTTCAAAAATTTCGGATTCAGATAAGCTCATAAAATAGGCTTTTTTCAAAAATTTGGGATTCAGATAAGCTCATAAAATAGGCCTTTTTCAAAAATTTGTGATTCAGGTAAGCTCATAAAATAGGCCTTTTTCAAAAATTTCGGATTCAGATAAGCTCATAAAATAGGCTTTTTTCAAAAATTTGGGATTCAGATAAGCTTATAAAATAGGCCTTTTTCAAAAATTTGTGATTCAGGTAAGCTCATAAAATAGGCCTTTTTCAAAAATTTCGGATTCAGATAAGCTCATAAAATAGGCTTTTTTCAAAAATTTGGGATTCAGATAAGCTCATAAAATAGGCATTTTTCAAAAATTTGTGATTCAGGTAAGCTCATAAAATAGACTTTTTTCAAAAATTTGGGATTCAGATAAGCTCATAAACTGACATTGCGGTCATTTACCATAATTGCCATCCGAATCATTAAACATTTAATTATTTAGTTAATATTTTCAAAGAGTTTAATTATTTACCCATTAATTTCATTAAGTAAACTCTTAAAACAAACTTTTTTAATTTCGAGACTTTGATTTATTTATTTATTTTTCCTCTATTTCAAAGTTAAAAGATAAATCACTCTTTTTAAATCTACTAATAGTTGTTAAGTAGTTGTTTCACTTTATTGTTTGTTTCATTGAATACACTGACAACTTGAAAAAGAAATTATTATTTTCCTCTCTCTCGGCTTTTTAATTCCCAGATGAGATTATATTTCTCATCGATTCATTTTCTTACTTGCATGATGACGTCATAAACTCCCTTTACTTTATACATCGTCTATTTATATTTTGCAAAATTTAATTACACACAATTGTATTAGCCTTTGTAGTTGTTTCTCTTTGCATTCTGACTACTTTAATATTAATACCTGTTGTTCAAGGGTTTTTTGCTATTTCCGTATCTAACAGTAATTTATTCGTTTTATGTGTCTTTATCAGATTTTATAGCGTAATCTTGATTTTTTTATTTTTAATGGGATTTTTATGATAATCTTACGCATTTAGTTAATGAATTTTCTTAAAATATATATGAAATGAATTATATTAATTAGTGAACAGCCAATCTAGCCGCCGGGCGTCAAGAATATTAAATTAACTTAATATTATGTTTTCTAGGGTTCCGTATAATTAAACCGGGACTATATAGTGTCAATACAATCTCTCTATATAAAACAGTTCCGTGACATGGTGTTACAGACAACGCACAGACCAAAAGCCTGGACCTGAAGGGCTGAAATTTTGATAGTACATTACTATAATGACATGGATATCAGCTAAGAAGGTTTTTTTTTGAAATTCAAATTTACTTTTAAGGAATTTTTTTTAATATAAAGTGTTCTAGAAGAAATACTAACCAATTCGAACCCTAAGGTAACACACAATTTCCCCAGAATATTCTAAGAAGTTATTTAAAGTACATATATATTCCAATTTCCAAAATTTTGCCTCACCGCTTTGGATTTTCTTGAAATTTGGTACACTGTTGTATTGTGCTAATATGAATGAAAACACAAAGTTTCAGATTTTTTTTTGTACGGCCTTGTGAAGTTTTCAAATGGTCGCAGGGGGGCCACGAACAAGCAATTTTGAAACTCTTCTAAAGACTGTCTTGATTGAGTTGGAGAGGTGGGACGGGTGTCATTTTGCAGCTTTTTTGGTGCTCTTTTCAGAGACATACACCATGACATAGGTTGTGGTAAAAAAAATTTTCAGAATGTAAATCAAATTTTTGATTTGGATTTTTTCTAAAAGAGTACCACGTTTAGAATTTTCAGGGGGATTCTGTAAATAGATAGTATTTTCATGGACTGCTATGCAAAGTATAATGATGGGATGGTAATTTGTCCGCCTCCGTGGTGTAATGGTCAGAATAACTGACTGGCAACCTGGAGGTCTCGGGTTCGATTCCCGGCTATACCCAGACATTTTTTCTGTAAGTATAGGGTCTGGTAATAAAAATTAAGTGCGAGATAAATTTAACCGAATTTATCGCGCAGAGAATTTACCACTGCTCGAAGCCCCTAAAACCTTAGTAAATTGGATATTGAATTGTATCTAAGTTTCTGAGATTGGCTCGTGATCCCGGCTTCTTTTCCTTCTACTCTGTTCTTTTCACGATGGAGGGGCCAGCCCATACAGGCCTTTAGGGGATCCACCTTCTGGTGTATCTCCTTCTCACATCAATATCATTAAAAAAAAAAATTATCTCCAGAAGATCCACAGAATATTTGTATGGGCGTTAATCTTCTGAGAATATTCTTTCCGAATATTCCAAGAATGCGCAACTAGGAATATTTAACAAAAGAAAATTTAATGTCCTATTTTAGTTCTAAAAAAATTTCCACAATATCTACGAAGATTGTAAGATTATTCAGAGGATATTCTAATGTACAGTGAAGATGTTATCAGAATATTTATAGATTATTCTTGTGCTACCTGGGTAAAGGGGGAAAGAGCCCCAAAATGTGTTTTCGGAGTTTTTCAATATATCTTAAATCAGATTAAAGATATCGATATGTTTTTTAGCTTAGAAAGGTAATACAAAAAAAAATATCATATCTGAGTGGTCGGATTTAGGCTAGCTGTTAGCATACTAGCCTGCTAACCAAGGCGACCCGGGTTCGAATCAGACTCGAGGCATCCGGATAAAATCTGATACCTGGGTAGACCAATTAAAAAAAATAATAATAATAATACGTATGTTAGAAAGACTGAAAAGTCAAAAAATAAACATATCTTGCTCTATTTCGCTCTAAAAGAAAAGTTATTTTGGGGTAAATTTAAAATTTTTTTAAAACTCCTCTATCTCCTGGGTTTTTTAAAGTTTAGCATTCAATTTTGGTACTTAAGTCTACGTATTTTTATAATATCTCTTAAGAGTTTTTGCATTTTTTCAAAATTTTACCCTTCCGAAAAATGGGGAATTATTATTGATTTGGGGTTTTAAACACAAAAGGCCTCGAATCGTCTATGTTTTTTAAGTTTTTGAGCCCATATTTGGAGTATAGGTGTCTTTTTCAAATTACCCCATTTTAAATTCTAGCCCAGCTAGAGGGAGAGGGTGGGGTGGAGAGCTTCGCAGCTAGTTTCTATTTTATGATTCAGGTCCATCTTAAATAAGAATTCTCCAGAACTTGAACTACTGGAAAATTGAAAACAACATTTAACTTGAAATCAAAATTTCGTGTCTTTATTGAAAGTTTCTCAAACACTTAAATCTACTGTTTTTTTCATTTTTTCAAAATTTGAACCCTGAACCGAAAAATTGGGAATTTTTGATTTTAATGTCATAAACACAAAAGACTTCCTATCTTGAAGTCATGAGAAATAACATGTAAAATATTGATAATTAAAAAACTGATGATGAAGGTCAAACTTTCGAAACTATAGTCTCAAAAACAAATAATTTATATAGCTATATTAAAAAATATACATATTTGTATTTGGTACCTATACAATTTACCATATATGTATATGTTTATTTGAATTAAGCAGAGGACAACATCTTTAATTTCTCTTCATTTATTAATATAACTTACTCAAAAAATTACGCCAGTTTCTTTGTATCAATATTTGAGAAATTTTTTTACCCAATAAATTAATCAAAAATAATAAGTATACTATATGTTTGGAATCCCTTAATTACAAGCTCTCATGTGATGGGCTTTTAGTTTTAGAGATATATTTATATTTAGTCCATCACTAAAGTAAAGGCAGCAAACATAATTAAATTATTTTCTTATTTTGCTTAAGAGTTTTTAAATTGTTTTGATAAAGTAAAGAATCTTCTTTTGAAACAGAATATAAATTCCAATCCAACATTTTAGGGGGTCCAGCGATGTATGTTTTGACATCTATCAAAGCCCCTCGCAGCTAATCTCTCGCTGTTCTTTTTAGGGTTCTTTAGGGCTCTAGTCAAAACACTATTAATCTCAATTTGTCTTCCGAAGTCTGTCCGAGTAGTGAAATATCTCATATAAACCATAAAAGATAGAAAATGGGAAATTTAGATAAAATGTGCAAAGTTGCAAAACAAATCTTGCAAGTTTTTTTTTAATATTTTTTCGGAAAAGGTTTGTATAGGCCAATAATAATTTTTTTTGTTAAATTAATTGCTGTTCAAAATAGAAATTAATGTGTTGTTTTTTAAGAGTTCGTAAATATTTGATTTCTTTTCAAAAGATTTATTTACATTATGACGTCAAAAAAGTTATGACATTTATTTATTTATTTTTAATCAATCTTATTTAATTGTTTTTTTCTAATTAATATTTTTCGAGAGATAAAACAATTATGTATGTTTTAGATTACTTGTAACTGTGTCAGCAATTTTGTCAAACATTAACTCAAAAAATGCATAAAATTAAACAAAAAACCATGTGAGATGAGTTAACCTTCAATGGCGGATTTCATATCTTGTAGAATAAAGTACCAAAATAAGGTAAAAAAAAACGAAATCGTTTATACAGTGGTGGATAGAAACACATTATTCTTCTCTTTTGAAATTTCAAATTAATTACAAAAAATATAATATAAAGAATTACAAACACCACCATTTTTATTTGACGTCAGAGAGTAAATAAAGTTATTCGAGGGAAGCCGAAGATGTCTGAACTCTCAAAAAGAGTAGTTTTTCTCCGTCATTCCATACTAATATTTTTTAGACATCATAAGTAGAGACCGGATTTTTATGCAGTAAAAACTGCCAAAATATGCAGTTAAAAATGTTGAAATATGCAAGTAATATGTAGAATACGGTGAAATATGCAAATATGGTATATGCAGTAAAAAATAGTAAAATAATTTTTTTATGCACTAAAAAAATTAAAATTGAAGTAAAAAAAGTATATATTTGAAGAAGTGCCATGAAATAAATAAAATGATAAAGTAAGCTATAGACACCAAGTGTCAAATATGTACTTTTATTGCGTAAAACTTTGGAGAAAATTGTAATTTCATTTAATATATTAAAAAATCTTTAAACTCAAAGAAATATTAGAGTAGAGGGGTGCACTTGAAAAAGTTTCAAAAATGTGTTTGTAGCCCCTATGGATCTCGAAAGACCCTTGCATTACCGAAGAGAAGGGAAAGTTGATTAAGAGAGAGGATGTAGACGCAGGTGTCTATGCACCCTGGTTTTGAAGGTTTGAAGATCATAGGTGCTGGGAAAGATAGAGGCTGGGAGAGAGTTCCAGTTCCTTGAAGTCATGGGGATATATGTATTCGCGAATGAAGTGGTCCGGCACTTTTCCAATTTGACAGCGAAAAGAGTGTTGGGAGTCGGCAAAACGTGTGCTGCGTGCAAAGCATGCTTTGGGGGAATTATTGATTTTATCTCGTCAGAGCACCTGCCGTGATAGTATCTATAGAAAAGGGAAAGGGCAGAGACATCTCTTCGATGAGCTAGCGAGTCGAGGGAGTCGGTGAGGGTAGAATCGTCAATTAGCCTGACGGCTCGTTTCTGAATTGCATCAAGGGTAGCAAGAGAATATTTTGAGGCTCCTCTCCATAGATGAGAGCCGTATTCGAGACAGGGGCGGATTTGGGCCTTGTAGATGGTGAGAAGTTGTGGGGGTTTGTAAAATCGCTTGGACCTGAATAAGAAGCCAATCTTCCTTGCTGCAGATTTCGCCACAGAGGAGATGTGTTCATTCCAAGACAGGTCAGATGCGACAGAGACGCCCAACATGGATAGGCTGTCACACATTTTCAGGGTATTCGAATCGAAGTGAATATCAGGGAAATCTCTATTTTCGCGCCTAGAAATTAGACAACATTGAGTCTTATTTGAATTAAAGTTAACTAAATTTTGAGAGCCCCATTTATTCAGTTTGTCTAAGTCGAGAGTAATTGAGGAGGCAATATTGATTCGATTATTTGGGAGAGAGGGTTTGCCGTGTAGAGTGCTATCGTCGGCGTAACAATGAGTGGGGTTTGCCGTTTGATCAATAAGGTCGTTTATATAAATAAGGAAGAGTGTGGAGGAGATTACAGAGCCTTGGGGAACACCAGAGTTTGTGGAGAACGATTCAGATGATGTTCCATCCACCACAACTTTTATACTTCGGTTTGTCAGAAAGCTTTCTATCCATTTGCGAAGTGTTGGTGTGAATCCAAAGGCTGGTAGTTTGGCAAGAAGATTTTTGTGCCAAACCTGGTCAAAAGCTTTGGAGATATCAAGGGCTACAGCGAGGGTTTCTTTTTCCGGCCTCTAGAGTATTGTTCAAGGTGTGGGTGACATAGGTTAAGATGTCGCCTGTGGAACGATTTTGTCTGAATCCATATTGTCTATCGTGAATTAATTTATTGTTTTCTAAGTGATAGGGGATATAGGTTTCTAGGCCTATTTGAATTGCCTCGTTAAGGGCGTCTGCGAATTAAAATGTTTGAAAAAATACGGGTGGGGGTGAGTTTTACCATATTTAACAGACACGATTGTATTGAATTGCTTTTATTTTTTTATATTAACAAGATTTTCTTATTGACGTACAAATAATAAATTAATAAAACAATGCAAATATTTGACCGGCTATAATCTGATCCCTACAATAATTTACACACACTTCCACACACTCGAACACTCAATGGCCAAAATGGGCTATAGTTACCGAAGGCCATTAAAAAAAATAAAAATAAAGAAATAATTAAATAATTAACAAAGGATCTGAAAATAATTAAAATTTGATTGTAATTGTCAATAATTTATATTTACAAGTATTTTTCTAAATTATCTTCAGGTTATTATGCCTACGGTCACTTAAAATTGATTTATACGGTGAAAAAGATCGCTCCACATCCACAGACGTACTGGGGGCGAATTTAAATTTTTACTTTGGAAGAAAAATATTGAAAACTTTTCGTCATTTTCGTGTAGAATATAGTATCTAGTACAACTGAATTATAAGAAAAATGAGTGGGTTGTTGTTTTGTAGCTTGTTTACATCCTTTGTATTCAACTTTCTACTTCGTAGTCCAACACTGCACTTCGTGTCGTTGAAGTCTCTTCGAATTTAAATTAGTGTCCTCCCCTGTTTTATATTTAATCTATTTTTTCACTCTTTCACCGAAAAATTACTTTTAAAACTTCGAAAAATTATTTGATCAAAATCATTGGGTTTGAATTTTCAGACTAAATTGTATCAACTGCAATAACATTTTAATTTTTAATTTTTAACTTTTTAATTATTCACCGTAAAATCTTATATAATTAATTTGTCTCCCACTAATAATTTAGAAGATAGACGAAAATTATAAAATTATATTCACAATTTTTTTTTGTTAAAATAAAAATAATTTTTCAAAAATATTTACTTTTTCTGGTAAAGGGTTGTTTCTTGTAATATACCAAAAATTTTTAGCGAAATCCTTGATATCAACCGAATGCCAATTTTATTCCATCTCATGGCGAGGTCGGACTTGCGTCACACCCTCAATCATAATAATGGTAGACCAAGAATTATAATATAAATGAAAAAAAGAAAGCGATCTTTTTTATCATTTTCATTTATCTAAAGGTTCACCGTATCATTTTAATATAAGAAAATAGCATTTTGATTAAGAATTTTGTAGTTTAAAAGAAATTGTATGAAAAGATTCAATTTCTTCTCTCCGGGAGCGAATCAACTAGAAATGGCGAATAGTTTTATTTTTTTCTCATTAGATATTTATTCAAATTTATTGAAATTTCATATCTGAGTATTATTTTCATTTATCTTTTAATTCCAATATTTAATATTGAGAAATTTGCATTTTAAAAGGTAGTGAAGTCCAATTTGAAAAAACGCTAATAACTGAGTTGAAATTTTTTTTCAAAAATATAAAATTAATAGATATTATAAAACAATTAATTATTAATAATTTACTTTAATTTTTAACGAAATCGGTAAAGTACTTTTTGAGAAAATGGTCAAAAACCATCTGAACCGTCTATGAAAGGCCGTTTTTTGAAAGCACGCGATGCCTTTGAAAAAAGTTTAAAAAGTTATATGAAACGAAATATTGATTTGTGACATGGAGGTGAATTTTAAAATGTTTCTAAAACGGCCTTTCATAGACGGTTCAGATTGTTTTTCACCATTTTCTCAAAAAGTACTTTACCGATTTCGTTCAAAATTGAAGTAAATTATTAATAATTAATTGGTTTATAATATCTATTAATTTTATATTTTTTTTAAATTTTCAAGGGAGTTATTAGCGTTTTTTCAAATTGAACTTCAAATTAACTACCCTTTAAAATTCAAATTTCTCAATAATAAATATTTCATATAAAAAATAAATGAAAATAACATACAGATATGAAATTTCAATAGATTTGAATAAATATCTAATGAGAAAAAATAAAACTTTTCGCCATTTCTAGTTGATTCCGCTCCGGAGAGAAGAAATGAATCTTTTCATAAAATTTCTTTTAAACTACAAAATTCTTAGTTAAAATGCTATTTTCTTATATTAAAATGATACAATGAAGCCTTCAGTTAGATGAAAATGATCGAATAAGATCGCTTTCTTTTTCATTTATAATTATTTTGGTCTAGTCGAGAGGCGACCTCGCCATGAGATGGAATAAAATTGGCATTCGGTTGATATCAAGGATTTCGCTAAATTTTTTTGATATATTACAGGAAACAACCTTTTACCAGAAAAAGTAAATATTTTTGAATTTTTTATTTTAACAAAAAAAAATTCGTCAAACTGCCTCAGAGTTTATTTTTCTTAACATAAAGAATCCAATAAAGGGGCCGTCCATAAATTACGTTACACGAATTTCAAAATTTTTAGACTCCACCCGGGGGTCAAATTCTGTCCCATTTTCACTGAGCCCTCACTGTATTGTGACGACGAAATGGTCAAGCTTCCAGATTGAATGAGACCAAACTGAATTGGCGCATTAGGTGATCGGTTAGCACAGGCAGGTAGCCGCGTCTCTAACATATGTTTCGACGCTTGCTCGGCGATCAGTGTTTCCGGATCAGGCGATGAATGAGGTTGTGGTCATTCCAGTCCAATTGCATTAAGGCTCATCTCGTGCCTGGATAGTGGAAATTTTATCCTAAACAGAAGGACTGGACCATGAAAATGCCCAAGAGAAGGTCCGGATAACCTCACCAAAGGTTATAAAACTAGTCGTAGCATGGGAATTGGAGAAAGCACTAGGGACGAAAGTCCCTTTCTCCATTCACTGAGGATTTTGGCTTCGTATGGGTGGTGGTTTTGCTGGATAGTTGTTAACTCGCCGTTTACTGAATGTATCATGACCAGCGAGGGTGTATCATATTTCCGCTATGATACACGCATGCATAGATGTACCTAGTGCACCTAGAGCATGCAACCCACCACAGCCCTGATTGTACCACTCGTGGTAGAATCAGGGTTGCGGGTTTGACCTAAGTCAGTCTGCGCTCAGTTGTTAGCCGTGTTTGTGAGGGCCACGAGGCTATGTACTTGCACGTTAAAGACAATCCAGTGCGCAAGGGCACTGTTCTGCTTGAAATCTGTATTGTGACGTCATACTATCATTTTTATACATTTTGTTTTATAATAAATTAAACTTAATAAAAGGGATTTAATATATTTTTAGTTTAACTTTATTTTTATTCATATCATAAAATCTAAAAAAAAAATTAATTTTTTAATTTGACTTTTGGGACATCACAATTTTTAAGATTCCTAGGCCCCACTGTCACATTTTGTCACAAAATCTTTAATGGCCCCTCCGCCCTTACTGTGTGATGTAATTTATGGACGGCCCCAAATGACAAATTTTCAAGCTAGATGAACAAACTAGCTTTCAATGGCGGATTTATTTATATATTTTTACTTTATCATACAGGTAATGGTCAAGTATTGTATTTAAGCTGATTTTTTCATCAGCAAATATCATAATGACCTTCTTCTTCTTCTTGTTTTTAAACCTATAGGTTTGTTTCTTATATATTGTTCCTTATATTGTTCCTTATATCATAATGATAAAAAATTTAATTAATTTTTAAGAAAATTGTTATTAGAAATCTTAAAAAGTCCTCAGAAATCTTCTGTTTCTTTAGGATTATTGATTTGTTTACTTTATGACGTGAAAATAAAAATGCTGGTGTTTATTTTTATTTTAAGAAATTCTTTTAAAATTACTTCATTATTTAATAACGAGCTTTTCGTGCGTGCCTTCGGCACGCCCTCGAAGCTCGGCCCTCCGGGCTGGTACCCTGGCGGGCAGCGTCTCGGTCCAAAAATTTTATTCCTCTTAAAAAACCACACTCCAAATGTATACCGGTAAACTACCGGTAATACATCGTCTCTTAAAAGTTTCGCCTCTTTAACTTTTGAGTGGCGAGGGGGGGGGGGGGAGGAATAATGATCAATATTTTTAATGTTTCTTAAATTAAAATGAATTGGAGTCTTTCATTCCAAAATTCGAGTCCAAATTAGAAATTAGAATTTCAAATTTGCCTGGTTAATGAAAATCGATTGGAGCCATCAGTTTAAAATCCGCGCTGACAATTATATTTCAAATTTGCCTCGTTAATTAATATATATTTAATGTTTCTTAATTTAAAATCTATTGGTGTTTTTTCATTTTCATTCGAGTTCAAATGAATACAATATTATCTCGACACAAAGTCCAAATCAAAAATATCTAGTTTTAGTAACAAAAATCAAGATACAAATATTAATGTTGCAATGGTGTAATCGCTAGAGCTAATGCCCATAGTTCAAGAGTTCGTCGGTTCGATTCTAGGCAAGAGCGTAATTTTTTTAGAGAAATTTCTCTAAGCGTTGTTACAAATTAATCTAGACAAATATACATAGTATTAGGGAGACACATGAACAAATAATATCTAGTGAACCTATTTGTGAGCTATATTTCTTTCTGTATTTAATTACTACTTCAAAACTTATTTCTCTCAACACAAAGAATATATAGTAACTGAAAAAAATCATGTAGGTTCTTAACCTCCAGTGGCTGATTTTTTTATATACATATGTATAAACAGATTTTCTCATTAAGAAATTGTTAAGTGTTAGTAGATTTCTAAGCACATAAATTATTCTAATCTTGTGCCAGCTATAATTTAATCATTTAGTAAATTTATCGTTAGGATAAATATTCTCTAGTAAAATAGAATTCCTCCCATCGCATCGCGTCTACTCAATCTCTCATTGCATATATATTATATTTGCAGCACAATTTCTGTACCCGTAAATATGCCGTCTAAAGGATTTTCGTCTTGGCATCAAATCCCCCCGTGACGGGTTTATGTCGCAAGTTAATACTTGAATCTATAGCACAAGAAACGGGGATGGCGGGGGGTGGAGTTTAGGGGTTGGTAGGCTGCAAGGTTGGCACCCCTGTGATAAATCAGCCGTCTTCTTCTTCGTGTCTCCTCGGGCCCCTTCAGGAGGGTTAGGTGAAAACGGTGCCCGGACATCAGGGCCGGGTTAATTTTTTACCGTTTGAAATATTGTTAATGTCGCCTACGGCTGCTTCTACTTCTACTTTCACTACCTTGGTTAGAGTAGAGAAAGTTTACATCTCGACGAGTAAGGCAAAAAAAGATTTAGCCTCACTCTCGCTTTACAAGAATTATAATAAATCACTCAAATATAGGCCATTATTAATAGCAAAATTGTTACCTTAAGCAACTTAAGATATTGTGAAAAAAATTGGAAATGCTGTTGCTAGACTTTAACCGTAGATAGTCCTTGAAATCTAGAGAGCTAGAAATGAAAAAACTAACCACCCAAAATGGGGGGGGTCACAAAATGAAAATTCTTTCTCTTGGACCAAACTCAACCAAATTTTGTATACATAATCTGTGGGTCACTAGAAGGCTAGAAATACAAAAACTAACCATCTAAAGGGAGGGTTGGGGTGGATGGGGGGTGGGGGATGCAGGGTTGGTGGAGTGAGGGGTTCAGGTGAGGGTCCAGAGGCGTAGTGAGGTGGTACGGGGGTGGGAGTCCGAGGTGGATGGGGGTGCGGGATGGAGTGTTGGATTGGTGGTGTGGGGGCGGGGGTTGGCACGGCTGCATGGTGCGGGTGGGTTTCGGGGTGGGGTGGCAGGAGGGAGTAGGGTGGTGGGTTTGGGAACGGGTGCATGGTGCGCGGGGGGGGGGTGCATTCATAAAATGTATATGTTTGGCACCAACTTCAAAAAGTGATTTCATGTAACAATTTCATCGTTTAGTTGTAACTGAATTAGATAATTATTTTATACCTTTTAGTGCATTTAATTGATTTATAAGTTCTTATTATTTTATTTGTTGCATTTAATTTTTTTGAAGTCGGATTTTTTTAGACTTTGCTCTATGTCTTTAGAAATGGTTATCATTAATAATCGATACGTTAAAAATACACAGCAGTTTTGAATAAATGCCAACTCATGATCCATTTAACTAAGATATTAATATATTTATATGAATTGAGAATAAATATCTACCAAATATGTAATATACTAAATTTATTTATTTAAATTTCCAACACACTGCCCAAATATAGAACATCACAACCATAAAAATGTACAATACAAACATATATATAATAATTAAGTACTAATGTCATAAATAGAGAAGTTTTGTTTAAACCTTTAAAAGTTATTACACTAGACATAAGATAAAATTATTTATTTATATGTTTAGGTATATCAAAGAATCAGAGCGGATCTATATAAATGGGCTTTTGAGGCTACGGCCCAGGGCCCCGTGGATATAAAGGGTCCAGCCCCCATTGAAGACAATGGACAATATTCCGACTTAAAATGGAGTATATAGGTAGAAAACAAAAATAGGACAACAATGTCGAACAACCGACTAAATTATTTATCAGTTCGTTACATAAATTGTGATTTAACAAAGGACTTACAATGTAATGAGCAAATAAAGGAATTTGCAGGGCAGAAATTCAAAAGGTTGCTTTATAATTCACCATATATAACATAACTACACATAACCTGTTAATTTCTTTTGCAATAATGTCTTACAGTTGCTGTATTTGTGTATCTAAGTCATATTAAAAATAAATAAAATATTTTATTGTCCTAATTTTTGTCCTATACTGTATACATCATTATACAAAACAGTCTTTTTGACAAACTGGCAATTAGTTTGATTAATTAGGTAGGCTCCAGAGCCCTACAAATTCAAGTGTTCGCCCTGGATCGACATGTGCAATATCACGAGTCGAATCGCCAACGTTGCCAAAATATTTAGTAGTTTTGAACTTCAGTACGAAGGAGTTGTAGGCTTTTCTTAAGAAACTTCCAGCTTAATAATTTGAATAATTACTTAGTGTTAGTAACACTTTGATAATTATTATAAGTTTATAATTGTATAAATGATGGACAAGTCACTATCCGTGACTTTTTACTTTACCATACAGGGTATGGTCAAGTATTGTAATCGTGTATGAAAAAAGTGGGTTTTTTCCATTTCTTTTTTTTTTCGAAATATCTCAAAAACGGCTGAAACTATTTTGATTAAAAAAATTGAGCGAAACCATGGCATTTCAGTTCTACAAAAAAGCTCTAATAAGTGAACATCGAAAAAATTAAATTTTTCGAGATAATAATTGTTTTGTCAAAATGTCTGTTAGTTAGTTAGTTGCTGTTAGTTGTCTGTTAGTCTGTGCGTTACCAAATTTTTGTGGACGAGCTAGCTCAAAAACTAGTGTGAATATCGAAACCAAATTTCACACGTAGTTTTGGTCCATTGAGATTAAAACCTGATTAGATTTTGGTGGATATCGACCCAAAATTAAGGGGGGTAGAGGGGGGTTAAAAATTAAAAATTTAGGCCATTTGAGCAAACTCAACCAAATTTTGTATACATAATCAGTGGACCTCCAGAAGTCTAAAAATGCAAAAACCAGCCCCCCAAAATGGGGGGGGGGGTGATGTAAGCTCAAGAAATAAAAATCTTGGCCATTTACCAAACTCAACCAAATTTTGTATACATAATCAGTGGGACCCCAGACGTATAAAAATTCAAAAGTAACCCCCCCCCTACATGATTATAAATAATTTTAGGGGCCAGGTTGTATGATAAAGTCAAGTGGATGGCCACATCAGAACACGTCAGCTTATTTATTTAATTAATCCTGGTAAAAATAATAATTTTATAGTAAATAATTTTTTAAGCACTCTTTATAATATCATGTTGATATTCTAAATAAATTTTGGACACTCTGTATAATCATAATTTTATTGTAAATAAGCTTTTGGGATATCCCGTTTAATAATAATTTTATTGTAAATATACTTTTGGACACCCTTTATAATGATAATTTTGTTGTAAATAAATTTGCAAACCACCCTGTATATCACAATTTTATTGCAAATAAATTTGTGGAACCATATAACCGAGGAGTGAACCGCGATTGGAATTAGGTGTACACGTCTTTGGATCATTTGATAATGCCCCTTTTTCTATTGTCTTCTACTTGGAAATGAAAGTGGAAGTGGAAGTAGGTGTACACCATATTAGGTCGCGGTTCACCCTCGACTATAACCGTACGTACATTTTTAGACCACCTTGTATATAATAAGTTTTTGTAAATATATTTTTTGGACAGCCTGTATAATAATATCTTCTTTTTTTTCAATCAATTTTTGAGTCACACTGTATATAATTATTATCATTTCCGTCCATAATTTAATTTATAATTTGAAAGTTTATATTGGGAAAATAAGGACAAGTTTTTTATGTGTGACTTTTTTATTTAATCCACCAACGTTTCGTCGACTTTGCCGACTTCTTCAGGGCTTCTACAATTATACTACTGTATATAATAATTTTAATATACCTAAATAAATTTTTGGTACATCCTGAATAATCATAATTTTGTTGTAAATAAATTTTTACCACACTCAGTGTATCATAATTTTTTTGTACACCCTGTATAATGTTAATTTTAATTGTAATTAATTAATCAAGGAGTTTGATCAAGAGAAAGTATGTTTTAGGAAGCTAGAAAGTAACCATATAATTTTTGTAGATTAATTTACCTTTGGCTGACTAGATAGATAGGTTCCCTCTCAGCCCCTGCCTGATCACAACTGAGTCGATAATAATTGCAAAGAGAAAGAATAAAGAGAGAGGCCAGCTATTCGATAAGATTGGACACCAGTAAACAATTCCATTGAATTTCGATAAATAATTTCCAATGGGGAATTTCAAATACACATTTATTTCGATAGGTATAATGTATTTTATTAACAAAATTAAATTAAATATTCACAGAGAGATCTGGACCAAATAAGTAATAGCCTAACCAAAATTGTTTTTTGGAGTGGGCAGAGTGCCCGAATTTTTTTTTTTGAAAATAAAATAAATTGTATTAACCACAACCACTCAAGAACGGAAAATCGTATAAAGTTCATTCTGCTGCCAAAATGCTTGTATTTCCGAAATGAATATCGGATAAGATTTTCCGGATTCTAGTTTCTGATTATTTAGTTCAAAAGTACAAAAAATATTTTATTTATTTATTTGAGATTTTCAGCTTTTCCTATGGAAATGACATTTAAGCAACAGTTGAATTTAAATTAATTTAATTTAATTTAAAATACACTGATCAAATGAGAGAGTCTGATATACAGGATATGTTATGATGTTACCTCATATCTCCGCCAATTGTGAGACCGATTTTGAAAAAAAAATTGCATTGGGTTCAGTCTAGCTTCCGATTGGTCCCATTTTTTTTTATTGGTTTTAGACCTTTTTTGTTAGGTTTGTTCAGGCCTAACTTCTTTGTTTATGAACCGATGTCGATGATTCTTTTTTATTGGAAAGGGGGTATCTTAGGGATGGTGCCATATTAATTTGGTCAAGTTCTGATGATATGACCACTATTAATAACATCACTAAAAAGAGAAAAAATAATAATTTTTAAGTAAAAAATAAAACTGATTTCAAAAAATTAAATGCAACAAATAAAATACACTAAAAGGTATAAAATAATTATTATCTTATTTAGTTACAACTAAACTACGAAATATTAACATGAAATTACTTTTTGAAGTCGGTACCAAACAAACTATACCTATAAGCGAGCATACCCTTCAAACGTACTAAGTTAGATCCGTCGAGTGCGATTCATAAAAGGTATATGTTTTGCACCGACTTCAAAAAGTAATTTCATGTTAATATTTCGTCGTTTATTTGTAACTAAATAAGATAATAATAATTTTATACCTTTTAGTGTATTTTATTTGTTGCATTTAATTTTTGTGAAGTCGGTTTTATTTTTTCTTAAAAATTATTTTTTTGCTTTCACATTTATATTCTATAGAATATAATGGGGAAGTATTGCGATCGCCTGCCTGGCTCCTGACTCTTTGATTTATCTTATATCCTTCACCATAATTGGGATATTAAATTTGTTCTTGTTTGTCGTCGATGAAAAGAAAATGAGGGAATTTGTGGTATTTTTTCATAATTTTTAATTTCTTAACACCGACAAGTAGTAACAATTTAGGATTCTCTCACATCATTATTTTAAATTAAAATAAATTAAATAAATAAATATCTAGTTAAAAAGATCTTACCAGGGATGAATCACACACCATAATAAAAAATATTTTTTATTTTCGACCCCACAATAAAAATCGGCCCTTATCAAAATTATTGCCAGATTAAAAATTTTAATATTATTTTGGATTTCGAGTAAAATTAATATATATATATATATATATAATATTGTAAATTTCAAGCTTGTATCTTAATAACGAGCTACAATGCTCTGACAAACAGATATACTGGGATCAGAGATAGAATCAGACGGATGTAGAGACTTATTATACTAAGACCAAAAAGAGTCCTGTTTTATTTATGAACGGAACCCTAAACAAGTGCTTATCGTCTTCAGATCACTTTACATTTTTTCTGCATTTTTGTCTCAAAACTTGGAAAAATTTGAAAATTTCGATTCCAATTGAGTACATCACCCTGTAATATTTTTATTAATTATTATTTTTTTTAATCGTTCGCGAGGTAGCATTCATTTGAATTTTTAATTTATAAAGAAGCAAAGTGATATTATAGTACTTGGAAATATAAAATTTTTAAAATAATTAACCCGAAGGTTAGTATAAGATGGAATTTTTTTCAAAAATACAACTCACCGTATAAACCAAATATATCAAATAATAATTTATATTTATGGTCTCAAATCTAAGAATTTAATCGAGATAATTTTATATGTGTATATCAGAGGACCTCTTCCCCTCGGGAGTTGGACCCGGGTACTAACATGCTTGCTACTTGGGCACGTTCGTTCGACCCTCGAGACAAAAACACACTTTGACATGCGATATAGTCCAGGCAAAATTACGTGAAAAATGGCATAGCAACAGGAAGTTGTTCCCGGTTTTATTGCTTGAATACCTTTGTTAGATTAACGACATACTGTCCTAAAGTTTTCCCCACAAATCCGATGTTGATAGAAATTTTTCTGCGCGCATCAAAATGAGAGATTTCGGAGCTTTTCAATGAATAACTCTAAAACGGCTTACACATCAAAATGTTACGAGGATAAATTAGACCCTAACAAATTATCCAATGGATATCTTTCGATTTGATAAATCGTTTTGAGAGTTATTCAAGAAAACTGAAAAACTCCGAAATTTTCTCATTTTAAGGCGCGTAGAAAGATTTCCACAGCTTACTAGATTTGGGGGAAAAACTTAGGTAGTGATATTAGAGTGCTCAATAAAGGTTGCTCCGGGAATAAAATCTTTGCCGGGAATTATTCCCTGTTAAGGTCAAGTAATTTGCCTGGTACTAATATGTAAAATTGTTACTTATTAAGGTTAGTTGTTCCATAATGGGTTTTTCAATAGGATTTTTTTGAAATTTTGGGCAGATTATTTATTTAAAAATGCTTCTGTATGTCGATTGGTGGCTTACAACCAAATTTATGAGGCGATATAGTTCCTGAAGATATTAAATTTCGGAAGATATAGTTTTTCGGGCACTCGTATACGTTGCACTATACGAGGATATCGGAAGGTTTACAAACATATATAATTAAGAAACAACTTCTTACCGATCGTTATAAAAGGAGCTAAACCAACTTTAAACGATAAGCATAATGCATTTTTAAGGCAATTTTAATTTATAGTTTTCTAAAAAATAATAATTAATAAAGATGAAAAATTTGTCAACTAAAAACAAGCAGGCATCGGCGATATGTATTTGGCATAAAGAGTGTGTTAACTTTAGTAATTTTTTGACGTTTTTTCGCTTCAGCCGTTGTCGCAGCAGCTTTTACTTGTTTATTAAAGAACTTTTTGTTTTATAAATCGGCCTTATGATAATGTATTTTATCTGTCATTTCTATGAGTAAAAATATTCAAAAGCTCGGACAATGTTCCCGGAATTGTCAAACGAAGCACGAGGAATGAAGCAAGTAGTGGTACACAAACAGCAAAAAGTTTTTGAGTCCTTGTTGTCTGTTCTATATACTCTAGCATTAACTTTTTGCTGGTATTGTCGGCGAAAAATCGTGGATTTGAGACGCCAAAAAATATAAATTCTTTTCTTGATTAAAATTTTTATTGAAGTTTTATTATTCAGGGAAGGATATTAGAACCGATTTCATTTATTATTTGTTTTTTTCAAAATCAATTTAAACCAACGCAACATGAATTAAATAATATTACTAATAATAATAGCAGAAGTTAAAAATCTCGACTCGGGGTCACTCGTTCTATCACTGTCATGTTGTATTCTATGGCGTAGATCATATCAGCAAAGTCCACGATATTTATTTTTTCTGCTAGCTGGATGGGGTGACGTGAGTATTATTTTATTTCTCAATGTATCGGCCAATGTGGGGAATGAATTGCGATGGAATGCAATTAAGGTCGCATAGGTTGCTACCCCCTCCTACCCTATCGCTTTTTTCGGGCGTTTTTATCAATTTAAGGCGACATCGCAAGTGGCCACCACAGAAGAAGGACGTGATTTTTTTGCCTTTTTCTCCACCAGCGCCCAGTACTCCATCAAGGTCCACCGGGTGATCGATTTCTTCGCCTTCGATACAGAGATATTCAGTGGCGGGTGAAAGAGCAATGAACGAACCAACTACAAAAAAGTAAATAAATAAAAAAATACAAATAAAAACCACCCCCTCCCAGCCCTCTTCTTTTTTTGACTCTGAGAGTATATAGCTTTTGGACATAAAAATGAAATATGGGGGCAGAAAAATATTTTCAACTTATAGCCAATTACTTTTATTAGTAGATCATATTTTGTGATTTATCTTTAGAAATAAAGAACCTTCCCTAACTCAAAAAAAGCAAGAAAATAACAAGTATTTTATTTTGTTTTATGAAAATGAAAGAAAAATAAACGCAAAGTTAAAAAAAATGTTTCAATTTCTATCTATCTCTTTTAATGAAAATCAATTTAGATTCATTATTATTGATTAAAAGTTTTTGTTAAAAAACACATTTTTTTACCATTAAATTTACATATATTTATCAGCAAATGAATAATAAACGAATATAAATACAGAGGGGTCCAAAAAATGTATCCACTGTTTAAAAGTCCATAACTTGCAAACTAATTGATGAAGTTGTCTCATTTTTGGTGAAAGTGTAGCTTAAAGTCCAACTTAAAGATATCACTGTAGGTGTTCGAAATGGTCACCATTAACATCCACACACAAACGATGCCGCCGAACTGCAGCACGAACTACTGACTGCAACGTGTTCAGTTGGATATTTGCACATGAATGTACGATGGATTCTCGAAGTTCATCCAATGTGCGTGGCTTTTGTCGATAAACGACGTCCTTTACTGTTCCCCACAGGTAAAAGTCCAGCGGAGTTAGGTCTGGGGAACGTGGTGGATACTCCACAGCACCTCTACGGCCTATCCATCTTCCTGGTAGATTTTCGTCGAGATACGCCCTAACACGATTTTGGTAGTGGACTGGGGCACCATCTTGTTGAAAGTAAAATCTTCCGTCTCCATACAAGTCTCGGATGGCAGGTAAAATGGATGTCTGAAGCTTCTGAAGGTACACCTCACCGGTAACTGTGCCGTCAAAGAAGAATGGCCCAATCAAGCCCCGGTAAGACAACCCACACCACACATTTACTCCTGGCAAATTCACGGCTTTGTCTACATGGACGTTCGGATTCTCATTAATGTTTTCGTACTTAAAATACCACTTCAAAACTGACTTCCTTTCATCGAATGTAAGCCTTGCGCCAGCCATGTTTACTCGAGTAACTAGGTGCAACTAAGAACAAAACACTGACTATCTGGCGACTGTCATCTGACAAAACAAAACAACGCAATACAACGCTTGTGTGGCGATTGCCGGAGCTACAAACTATTACACTACCAAAGATGAGACAACTCCGTCAATTAGTTTGCAAGTTATGGACTTTTAAACAGTGGATACATTTTTTGTACCCTCTGTATATTAAACAGACGTTTCGATCACTAATCTGTGCACGTACGTAAGAATGTACCTCCTGCGTTTCTCAACCATAAGTCTCAGATCTACGAAATTCGAAACTTAAGCTCAACATAGGCTAGAAAGCGTTTAGATAGCAAGCTTTTGTTTGAAATCGAAACACGGAAGTAGACATTTACATGAAAGATTTTTCGTTTTTTTTTTGATTTTCCCAAAAACGGAAATAACGAGTTTATTTAAAATTTGTGTACTTATCAAGTGTCATGAGTTATTAGTAGTGTATAAATTTTAACCTGATTGAAATAAAGGAAGGGGGTGTAAATTTTCAACTTATAGCCAATTACTTTTATTAGAAGATCATATTTTGTGATTTACCTTTAGAAATAAAGAACCTTCCCTAACTCAAAAAAAAACCAAGAAAATAACAAGTAATTTATTTTGTTTTATGAAATTGAAAGAAAAATAAACTGCAAGGTAAAAAACAAAAAAAAAAATGTTTCAATTTCTATCTCTTTTAATGAAAATCAATTTAGATTCTCTCATTATTATTATTATCATTGATTAAAACAGGAATTGGACAAAATTAAATACAGAGTTTTCATTAAAATGGAGCCAGAAGTTTCGTCAATTTATTTTGGACTTTCACAGTGGGGAGTCAAAATAAAATAAAATAAAATAAATTGACGAAAAGTCTGGCCCATTTAATAAAAACTCTGTGTATTAATTTTTGTCCAATTCCCTGCTATTCCTGTTACAAATTTATTATGGACACGAATATGCTATAACATGGATTAAAACTTTTTGTTAAAACAACATTTTTCTACTAATAAATATATATTTATCAGCAAATTAATAAACGAATATAAAAAAATATTAAACAGACTTTTCGATCACTATATCAGTGATCGTTTTCACTCGAAACAGTCAGTTATCTGTAGTCCGTTGCCCAGGTATCTCATATGTACTCGAAAACGATCACAGATATAGTAATCAAAACGTTGTGTTTTATATTTATATATGAGTTTACTAGCTGCAACGTCTGCTACTGCTGGTAAAAAATTGATGACGTTTGGTATACATGGTGTTCCGTATCACAAGGATAAACCGTGAACAGAAGTTAGGCCAGTTTATCAAGATCTAGAGCTGAGTAAACATCCTTCCAGTCATAGTTAAGCAAATCGGGATTGGTAAATGGCTCTTACCATATCTTCAGGTTTGTAATTTCGAAAATTTTCTTTTATTGGTGGCATGATCTAGAAATTTTAGTACCTAGTTGACCACACCGCGAGTTAATAGTTGGCCATATGGTCATCTATAGGAAAACTAGAAAATAACGGCAAATAAAAAAGAAATTCCTAAACAGTACATCAACGATTCAATTAAGAAACAAGTCATCCAACGTAAAACAATTGGAACTGCGTTGATTTAAAATTTGACTACCCCTGTCAATTTCTAAAAAAACAAGTGATTTGTGTTTCAGAAGATGACCACCCCTTGGCCATGATTCTTGATTACATACTGGAAAAATTTATAATTGATTAAAATTATTTGTAGTATCAATTATACTGCTCGAAAAAATTAAACAAAAATTTCTCCACGTAAACCTAACAATGGATTCTAGTATAGTTTTCTACGCTGATTATCATGCAATTTCCCGATTTTTTACAACACGTCAGAGTTTTGAGATATTATCGATCAAAACGAGGAAAAAGGCCATTTTGACCTATTTTCGAGTCCCATTAGATATTAAACACCAATATTTGAAATCAAAATATTTTATTGCCGTTATAGAAAACAGCTTCCTCTTTGATTTTCAAATTACCACTTGTTTTTAACTCAATTAGAACTCGAGTTATAGCTAAAAGACTAAAAACGTATGTTTTTATCTATGTTTATTATCCTTTAAAATCACGTAGTTTTAGTTTTTTAGATATAACTCGAGTTATAATTGAGCTAAAAACAAGTGGTAATTTGAAAATCAAAGAGGAAGCTGTTTTCTATTGCGTCAATAAAATATTTTGATTTCAAATATTGCTGTTTAATATTTAATGGGACTCGAAAATAGGTCAAAACGGCCATTTTCATCATTTTGACCGATAATATCTCAAAACTCTGACGTATTGTAAAAAATTGGCAAATTGCATGATTGTAGAATAAAACTCTACTGAAATCCATTGTAAGATTTACAGGGTGAAATGGTTTGTCGAACAGTGCTATTGAATTGATATTTTAGATTGAAATTATTATTAAATATAACATAAGATGTCCTATACATAAAGTGAAGTCTGTCCTTAACGATTTGCATAAGAAATTAGCATAAAATGTATGCCCAACTTACCTAGTTGTTTTCAAAATGCACAATGAGACTTTTAATGCACAAATAGCTGTCTAGTTCGTTAAGAAGCCATCCGGAAGATGGGCTTCTAGTTATTTATCGAAATCTCGGGGCAAATTAAAAGTTAAAAATGGTTATTTTCATAAAAAATCTTTTAAATGGTTACTACCGGCACAGTGGTCTACTACCGGTGCGTTTACCTTATGTGTTATATTATGCTTCCTGGTTATTTATGGCTATCTAGAGCAGCTCTAGTAGGTGTACAGGCACCTTAAGGGTGTTTTCTATAAGATCCGACTTATCTTGCTTGCTCCAGACTGATTAAACCCTCCTCAGATTGATTCTACACCCCTATTGTCACCGCTCAGCCTTCATGTCAAGATATTTCTATATAAGTTTAGATTCTCAATTAAATCAAACTTTCTGATTGTGAAAATAAACATAGAATTCACACCACCCACGCACAGTGAGAAAATGAACCCACCCACCCACCCCTAAAGGAGAAAAGCGATAGACTTTCTTAACTAATCCTCTTGTTCAACTAAAGATCTAATTATAACTTAGAAATCAAATTGATAATAGAATATGAACAACTTCTCTGAAGGCTTTTAGAAACAACTACCTACTCATCGTCTATCTTTTATATTAGACGCTCTCTCGATCTAGATAAATATAATTATAGACGAGTACGAGGTGTAGAAACTAATGAGCAAAAAAATGTTTGGGAAATGGAATAAGAAAGCGAAGAGTTTCTGCTAAGGACTCAAAAATAAGGAGAAGTCAATGAAGTTGTCCTCTGCTTGATGGAAATAAATGTATAATATAACTATAGTATACGAGATATGATTAAATAATTCATGCACGTTCTTCTCACTGTATTTTTTACTTTATCCAATGCGAAGCATGGGTAAAGTATTGTAATCGGTCTCGCGGCAAGCGCGACTTCAAAGGGTCCTCAGGCAAAGACTACAGAAACCATGGTCTCAATTAAAGTCACACATTGTAGTATTCAATTAGGTTGAATTTTAGCACGTGACGGTTTTGCCAAAAATTACATGGGGTCTCGTCGAGAGGCCAAAAAGTGCGATTTTTTCAATTAGTGCGTGCGGATGGATGTGTGTGTGTGTGTGTGTGGTCGATTTTATCGTCCACGATTTTCCCACACCGTTGCACCGATTGAAATGAAATTGAAAACCTACTATTATTTAACAAAATGAAGCGCTGATTAGTTTTCGGTACATATCTTCCCACAAACATTAGTACTTTTTTTAGTTTTTTCTAAATATCTTGAAAATGACTTAACCAATTTTGATGAAATTTAATATCATAATTAAGGGCCTTGGGGACAACAAAAAAGGTTAAATAAAGTTTTTAATAAACTATTATTTTATAGTACTTTTCCTTAGAGTAAGATAGTACTTTTTTAAAATTCTTTAAAATGTATTTATTTGATCGGTTTAATATAGCTCATTCAAACTTGCTTAAGTAAGAATGAATTGGCTTCTCTCTGTGAAATGCTAAAAATATGGAAGGAAATTTTATAAGTAACCATAGCAACTGCGTTGTTTTCTTATCCGTTACCTTTGCTCAAGGCATAGAGGAATCGACTTAAAATCAAAAATAGCGATTGATTCTCATCTATTACTTGAGGAATAACCATTCTACATTGGATTTTTGACGTTTCGGTTATTATTGAAGACATAGAGGAATCAAGCTTGAGTTGTTTACCAAAAAGAATTTAGTCTTTTTGATTTTAAGTCTATTCATCCATGTTTTCAGAAGCGGTTACCATTAATTGTCAAAACATCAAAAATGGAATGCAATAAGATTATTCCTCTAGTATTAGTTAAGAATCGATTGTTATTTTTGATTTTAAGTCGATTCCTCCATGTCTTTAACAATAATAATCGAAGCGTCAAAAATCCAATGTAGAATTATTATTTCTCAAGTAATAAATGAGAATCGTTGGCTATTTTTGACTGCAAATAGCCAGTGACATCCGATTAATAATAAAGGAATAAACATATTAATATTTCAAATGACTTTGGATAAAGTTTAGAGACGATCCGTTGCAATTTATTTCGATTATCGTGGAATTGTGTAGCAAGAATTTTTTCCACAAGGTGATACAGTCAATAAAGAAACCTATTTGAGGTTGTTGCGTTGGCTGTGTAAGCCAATTGGTAGAAAAGGGCCAGTTAAGACAATTCTTGGAAATTACACCTCAATAACGCACCAACCTATATTTCATTGCTTATTCGGAAATTTCTGTCAAAAAATAGCATCCTTATTATGATACTGCAACCAGCATATTCGACAGATTTGCCACCATGTGACTTTTGAAATGAAGAAGAGAAGGAATCCTAAATATTTTTTTTATAATGATATTGATACAAGAAGAAGTTGCACCAAGAAGGTACAACCTCTGTAGTCCGCGGTGGACCCATGTATCATGAAGATAAGAAGAGATTTAGGGATTGGGTAGGAATCGAAGGTATCTGTGGATGCAGGTCTTGAAAGATTGAAAGTTATAAGTTGCTGGAAAGACGGTCGGGTGAAAAGAGTTCCAGTTTCTAGATGTCATAGGGATAAACGACTTGGCGAATGCGTTTGTTCGATCAGTATCTAATTATTGTTTTTTATCTCTATGTGTGTTTTTTATAACTTTGAAATTTTTGATGTTTATCACGTGTTGAATGTTTATATGTTTAGGTAATAAAATTAAGAATAAATCTCTCACCTGACGCCTCATCTAAGAAGTAGATGATCCACTACGACGTGACTGTGAAGAAGAATTTTGACTCCGAAACATCCTGTTATGAGGATGATTGTTGGTGATTGAGAAAACGAAGCGAAAGATGCAGCCACTGCAGCGGAGGACTCTTGTCGCTGAATCGCTGCCGTGTTATCATCTGAAAAACAAACCAGAAGATACATTTTTTAATCAAAAAATAAAATTAGGCAATACATTTAATAGTATTAAGATAAATAAGGGAGTTATGCAGGGAGACAGCCTTAGTCCGCAATAGTTCTTTTCAGATTTTGACAGGTTTTTATCTGAGGCCTCATTGGAGGGAGTAAGCATTGATGCTAAAAACTCGTTTATGTTTATTAGACCTAAAATATATACTGAAAATAATCAGTTAAAAGTTAATATTAATAAGACAAAAGTAATGATATTTCGTGAAGCCGGAAGACCACCGGATTATGCATTTTATTATAATAAAAAATAAGCTGACACGTTCTGATGTGGCCATCCACTTGACTTTACCATACACACTGGCCCCTCTTTTGTATTCAATATTTAATAAAATTATTTATAATCATGTAAGGGGGGTAGTTTTTGCATTTTTAAACTTCTGGGGTCCCGCTGATTATGTATACAAAATTTGGTTGAGTTGCTCAGAATGGCCTAGATTTTTCATTTTTAACCCCCTACCTCCATCACCCTTAATTTTGGGTCGATATGCACCAAAACCTAATCAGCTCTTAATCTCAATGCACCAAAACTACGTGTGAGATTTGGTTTTGATATTCACACTAGTTTTTGAGCTAGCTCGTCCACAAAAATTTGGCAACGCACAGACTAACATAACCAGACTAACAGACATTTTGACAAAACAGTTATTATCTCGAAAAATATAATTTTTTCGATGTTCACTTATTGGGGCTTTTTTGTAGACCGAAATGCCATGGTTTCGCTCAATTTCTTTAATCAAAATAGTTTCAGCTGTTTTTGAGATATTTCGAAAAAAGTAGCAAAAAAAACACTTTTTTTATGCACGATTACAATACTTGAACACAAAAAATATAAATAGTTAAGAATATTAACTATCTGGGGATACATTTTATTCATCGGGGAAATTTAATTTGGCTTCAGATCAGATGGTCAATAAGGCAAGAGCTGCTACAGCTAATCTTAAGAATGTTATGAGAAAATCTGGGATGGATAGCTATTCAGCCAGAGATGTTCTATATAAGGGTACGGTTTTGAACTTACTTATATACGCCTCTGAGGTTCGGGGTCTGAACAGAGAGTACAACATAGAGCGGCCCAAGTACAATTTTTTAATCTCTGTATATTTTGAATAGATCGCTACTTTCCGCTATATTATAAGAAAAGAATTTCATCAAAAAAGTGTTCATAATTACATATATTTTTAAGAGAGCCCTGAAATGGATATATAAAATTCTTGTAATGCTTGAATATAGATTGCCCAAAATATGTTACCAAAGAATGATTACCCTTAGTAATGATCAGAGACATCCAATCGATTTAAAATGGACCTGTCAAATGAAAAAGTTTTTCAATGTTTTAAATAAAGCGGAAATTTAGCTTAGACAGGACCCAGAAGAAATTCGGGGTAACATAAAAAGCCTAACAGGGGAACTGGAAGATTATTATTTTAAGGAGGACCACAACAGAATGGATTAATTCCTTCTCTCTATAGATTAATCGATTATGGCCAGAGAGAAATTCTGGCAATGAGGGCTTCTGCAATTCTTCATCAGGTTAGAATGGGCAATTTAAAAAAACACTATATTTTTGGCTGAATGGGTCCGGGCACAAGATAAGACCTGAGATGGTGTGCTCCATTTGTAATAAGTATGAAAATGAAAATCTATTTCATATTTTAAATGTATGTCCGATATACAATGCGTGCGGGAAGTTTATTTGAGGGACTCTAGTGAGAATGTTGAAAATTTTGGGACAATTTAAGTTCTTTGAGCTTACAGAAGTTGAGGAGCTTATATAATTTTATTGGGGGTGCATCTGCGTCTCATTCATTATAGATGAATGAGAGGATGAGAATGCCTCTTTTTTTGGATGTGTTAACAGTTTTATTTGTTCTCAATCCTTGTATTGAATTTTACTAATTCTATATATTCAATAAATGAATAATAAATAATAATAATAAAAATATATTAGTTTATTTTCATCAAACAGAGACAACCTCTTTGATTCCTCTTTATCAACTTCCTACTCTTGACAAACTAAATCTTTTTGATAGATCTATCCTATTTTATTATGTCAAATGAGAAAGCCATCATTGCAAAATTCAATGTCCAAAATGTAAAAAAAGAAAGTGTGTGTGTGTGTTGAAAGGTCAAGTCATTTTCACATGCCAAAATGCGAATAATAGGATGGCATGTTTGAAATCAAACTATGAAAAATAGCCGGCGTTAAAAAAAACAAAAAAAACAAATTTGACAAGTAGCGCTGAGTCATATAAAAGCTTTTAACATAAGAAACGGAAACGGAAAGAGAGAATAGGATTGATTATAGAGGATGGATAAAAGTGATTTACACAGTCAGCAAATAATTTGAGAAATATGTTTTTACTTTCACTTATATATAGAAAACCATGAAAGTTAAAGTACTATATAGCATTCATTCCGAATTATTTAACTTTCACGGTTCACTTAAAAAAATTAAAAACTAATTAGGAAAAGTTCTTAGGATTGTGGAAAAAGCAAATAAAAGTGCATTAATTAACTACCGTACAACGTTTTGACTATATATTTCGTCTTTCTCAAATACTAGAAAACAATAAATGATACGATAATGAGTACAGTAAACAAATAACCAAATAACCAGTGGAGGATTTACGGTTAGGCCCCATGAGGCTTGGGCCTAGGGCGGCAAAATTTTAGGGGCGGTAAAATTTTAGAGGCTGTAAAATTTAAAGAACGAATAAAATTTAAAAATCGATTTTTGCTTATTTTTGCTGTGTTTGTATAGAACAAATTTCAGTAAAGTATTTATAATAGTTATTAAATTGTTAAACAAAAAGTTTCTAAAGGATATTTTTTAAACACCCCATATTTATATTTCTAAAACTGAATTTTTATATTATTAATAGATTATAAATAGAAAGTTAAAGTTCATTTGTACTTTAATAACAAAAATATTTATGCTTAAATATTAACTTTCCATTTAAATGAGAATTTGTATCCTCAAGAAGTTTAGTTATATTTAGTTATATATTAAAATAAAAAATTCTCAAAAACTAATCAAGAAATTAACATTCCATATTTAATTCTTATTTTTTATTTATAGTTGAGATTAATCTTCTCTATGTAGGGCGGCCCGAAATAACTTCTAAAAATTTAAGATTTTACGTTTTTTATTGTAATATTTCGGGAATGGAGAACGGTTAATTTGCTAAATAATTAAAATCTATTCCCGATGACATTATTATTTAGAATTCAGTTGAGTCGAGAGAGAGAAAATTTCCATTCTTGACAATCAACCCTAAGTTTTCCATAGCATAGGCTTCCGGCCAAGGGCCAAGCGAGACTGTCTGTGTGTGGGTGTCGTTGGTGTGAGCGACGGGGACCAGCCGGAGTCCCAGTGTAGCGACAACTATCGAATGCATCAGTCAAGACAATGGATCTCTTGTAGTCCCTCAATTATTAATATGTATATATAAATATATAAAGTGCAGTCAAACTACCCGAAAAAAGTGTCATAGTGTTGTCTCAGGTCATTCGAAGTGTTTTGGGGTTTAAATAGTGATAAAATATTATTCAAACGGGACCTCTTACCCGAAAAAGGAAATCTATGCTATTTATCTAGCTACGGAATTAATCCTAGCTAAATTATTATTTTTAAGCAATGATTATATAGGACGGCCGTCATCTAAGTCTGTATGTACCAATTCATGTATTATAATTAATCCCTTAGAATTAAGTATAATCTGTTTATCGGATGTATAATAATTAATAACCTTGTTCATTAAATAAAATAAGTAATAATTTTATAGTTTTGTTCAAAAACTATAAAATCCACAAATACTAATTTTGTTCAATAAATATAAAATTTTTAAATATTCATTTGCTTCTTAAATTAATCCTAGCTTTAAGATTCTCCCGCCCCTTTCTCAGTCATCAAGGGAGAGCGAACCGGTCGGCCAGTACTCTATTATTCATATTTTGATCTGTCGAATCAATAAAGATATTAAAAAAAAAAAAATTGAAAAAAAAGCAAAAATTGCCTACAGAACATAACAGGTGAAAGATCGTTAAAAATTTCTATGACACCGATTAAACACTGCGAAAAAAAAATTTTGTCAGCTACACAGAGATATTTTACTGAATTATATGTTTTAAAGTGCGCTGATTTCAAAAGTGATGGCCATTTTTTTCTATCACATAAGGATTTTTTGCAAATTCAAACACAAAAAATTGGTTAAAGCACTCCTTTATTCAAAATTTTCAAACAATAAATATTTTTTTTAAAGCAAACGAAACATTATTTTGATACATATACTTATTCATGTTCTTTATGAAACCTCTTCTTCTTTTTCTTGATACTTTGACGAGTCCTTTTCCGATTTCCATCTTCAGTTTCTCGCTTAAGCAGCCAACAGTAGTCAGCAAGCATAGTGACATCCCATCGCCCTTGGTACCTTCTCTCGATATCACGGACATCCTGGTGAAATCGCTCCCCCTGCTCTTCACTGTAAGCTCCCAGGTTTTCAGGAAAATAGTCTATGTGAGAGTGTAAAAAATGGACCTTCAAGCTCATCTTGCAGCCTTGAGCTTCGTATGCTGCTAGCATCCGTTGCACAATGGTTTTATAGTTAGGATCCTTAGTATTTCCCAAAAACTTTCGCACTACGTCCTTGAACGATACCCAAGCTTCTTTTTCCTTCTCATTCATAGTTTCCACAAATGAAGGGTCCGTTAAAAGTTTTCTTATGTCGGGGCCGGTGAAAACTCCCTCTTTCAACTTTGCTTCTGACAGCTTCGGGAATTTTGTACATATATATTTGAAACAGTCTCCATCCTTTTGCAGCGATTTTACAAATTGTTTCATCAACCCCAATTTGATATGGAGAGGGGGCAACAAAACCTTTTGTGGTGGTACCAAGGTAGTGTTTATAACATTTTTCTCTCCAGGTTTTAAAGTTTCTCGGGATGGCCAATCACTTTTTTTCCAGTGCTGTTCTCTGGCTCTACTATCCCACAAGCATAAGAAGCATGGGTATTTGGTATAGCCTGCCTGCTGACCCAAAAGCATTGTCAGTATTTTGAAGTCCCCACAAATCATCCATTGATGGTCTTGATACTTGATTTTTTCCAGGATAATGGCCAAATCGTTATAATCTTCTTTCATATGCACAGAATGTCCAATCGGAATCGAGGCAAATTTATTTCCATTGTGCAATAATACTGCTTTAAGGCTAGTCTTAGATGAGTCAATGAATAGGCGCCATTATTACCAATGAACATAGATACTGCAATATACATAAAAACTTATGTGATATAATAATTTGAATATTTTTTCTGTTTTTGGGAGGTCAAAATCTGTAAGAAAATGTAAAAAAATCCTATGCAGTTTGCTGGTCGCAGAACCTGTGTTATTTATAACTTCATAAAGCAAATGCAAATACTTATGAAATGGAGATTTATTCTGCATTGTTATTTCCTATCATAAACCGATTTTATAATAAAAAATTGGCGGTGACTTTATCCAAAAATTCTATTGTACATCCAACCCTAGTAGCACAATTTTTTCAACTACATAGTGCCTATGTAGGTTCTTTAAATCTATATAGGCCCAATATACTTACTATATAGTTTGAAACATTGATGCTAGTAGGGAAAAATTGGTTGAAAAAATTGATTATGAGGATATAAAATTGATGTTTACACGCGAGCTAACAAGAAGAAAAAAGTTTATGTGATATGTGATTAGTCATAAAAAATTAATTTATTGTTTAATTTTAAGAAATTGATCTATTATATCTAAACGAGGATTGTCGTGCTTGCCTTCGGCACGCCCTCGAAGCTCGACCCTCCGGACTGGTGCCCTGGCGAGCGGCGTCTCGGCCCAAAAAATTTTATTCCTCTTAAAAAAAAACACACTCCAAATGTATACCTGTAAACTCCCGAAAATACATACTCTCTTAAAAGTTTCGCCTCATTTTCGTCCCGGCATAGCTACAGAAATGAGGCTCTATGATATAAATCTGGGAGTATTTTTTTCTATAATCTACAGCATTTTGATATTTCTTATGTGGAAATATGTATATTTATTTAAATAAGTGGGATTGTGTAGAGGAGGAGAATTAATTATATTATATCATTTTTTAAATTTGGGATCGATAATCGATATAAGGCTCAAAATATTTAAAAGAGATCAGGTGTTGTTTGTATGACAGGCTGCTCCAGTATTACCATGAGAAACTCGGGCAGGCGCGTCTTAAGTCGTTCAATTTTGTAAAAATCAAAAAATAAGAATAATAAAATTTAGATTTTTAAAAAATTATAAAAAAGTGGCAAATTATAAAATAACAAATAATATATAAAATATAAATCAAATAAGATGTGATTAATTTCTTCTTCTGTCCTCAAAAGAAAAGCAAATTGAATATTTAATTTTTGAGTGGTGAGGGGGCGGGGAGGAGAAATAATTATCAATATATTTAATGTTTCTTAATTTAAAATCAATTGGAGTCTTTTATTTCAAAATTCGAGTCCAAATTACTATTATATTTCAAATTTGCTGCAAATAAATCGACGTTATCAGCGCTCTGTCGGCAGCATTACGTCAGCGTTGCTGCAAATTAATCTGGCCTATTCTATATATATATTATATAATAAAAATCAAAATCAAATATTTTTAATTTTCGTAAATTAGATGTTTGATTATAATAATTACTACTATAAAGTAAAAATGGCGCCATATCGGACGGGTCTAGGCGTTCTCGAGCCTAAATCCGCTAATGCAAATAAAAACGCAGCATTAATACCATTATAGTGGCCTTGGTTTAAAAGTAAATGAAATTTATTTTGATATTGAATTTTCTTTTGATTTTAATTAAATGTACATCCTATTAAGATATTTATGGTAAATAGCCGAAAAATCAACAGATTTGTCAGCAATTACAGTTGTCTTAACTACTGACCTTATAATTTGGTCAGCATTTTGTAATGTAATTGTTCTTTCTTAATGACTGATTTTGAAGCTTTGAAGGTCAGAATGGTAATGTTGCGTTGTTTTTTGATTATTTAAACACCAATCAATCAGCTGACAGAAGACCCAATTGTGCTAGTTCAAACTTTCACCACCAGTTGGCGTATTTGCAATTTCCACTTACCATTAGAAGAGAGAGATGATGAGGTTTGAATCCTGTCACCTGCTCAATTTCATATTTTCTTTTTCAAAAATAACAAATACTTTCTAGCTAGAAATTACTCAAATAAAATATAACTTTCGCGATTCACTTACTTAAAAATATAACATTCACTTTTGGGAAATTCAATTATTGGCCTCTTTTTTGACCTTTAGGGGCCGAATTTCAAAAATTCTTCAAATACTTTTTAGGAGATTTGTATGTTGAATTAATTAATCCAAAAAGCAATTAGATATATTCTTTCTTCTTATGAGATATTTTATAATTAGTGAAAACACATTTTGAAGTGGCGTAGTGTAGGTTTCTGCCGCCTTTCTAGAGCGAGTAAAATATTAAGCTGCAAAAAGGGATTTTTTTCTTACAAGCTAGAAAACAAAATTTAATTACGAAAACATGTTTTGAATTTTAATATTATTACTATCTAAAATGAGTAGGTAGGTATTATTATTTTAAGAAAATGTATTGTTAATAGAAAATTAAATTAAACCAGCTGCGCTCAGTAGTTTTAAAATAATAATTTAAATTTCCTAATTTTAATTAATTTTCTCATGAACTATTAGTGGGGTTTATCTCGCAAAGTGCCTCCGGGGCGAGCCTCCCCTTTACCCCTACTAAGCTACGCCCCATTGACTCCCATAGGGGTAGAATTTTGAAAAATCTTTTCTTAGAGAAACCGTATGTTATAAAAATAATTTTTATAAAAAAAAAATAAAACCGACTTCAAAAAAATTAAATGCAACGAATAAAATTATAAGAAGTCAAAAATAAAATAAAATGCACTAAAAGGTATAAAATAAATATCTAATTTAGTTACAACTAAACAAACAAATATTAACATGAAATCACTTTTTGAAGTCGGTGCTAAACAAACTATATAAGCGAGCGTACCCGCCAAACGTACTAAGTAAGATCCGTCGAGTTCGATTCATAAAATGTATATTTTTGCACCGACTTCAAAAAGTGATTTCATGTAATAATATTTCGTCGTTTAGTTGTAACTAAATTAGATAATTATTTTATACCTTTTAGTGCATTTTATTTGATTTTTGACTTCTTATATATTTTATTCGTTGCATTTAATTTTTTTAAAGTCAGTTTTATTATTTTTTTGTATAAAAATTATTTTTATATTTCTCTTTTTAGTGATGTTATTAATAGTGACTTAATATAATACCTTACATGCAATCTCGTAAGAGAAAGCGTCGAGCGGAATGAATCAGAAATTGATAATAAAATTCAATTCATAAATATAGAAATTCTCTCGAAACGTTTGAGGGTTTTAAATGAAAGTTTTAAGATATTTTTTTATAAAAGATTTTATTTATTATAATTTCGATTATTTGGTCATAAGAATAGGAGATTTACGTTATTTCGTCATTGATCATATGATCAGAACTTATCTAAATTAATATGAGACCACCCCTAAGGTAACCCCTTTCCAATATAAAAAGAATCATCGAAATCGGTCAACGTGGCAAAAAGTTCTCGCTGAACATACATAAAATAAATAAATAAATAGTTAGGTATCTTGACAATCTTGGAGCTATACTGATCCAAACACAGAAAGAATCATTAAAATCGGTTCATAAACAAAGAAGGTATGCGTAAACAAACATAACAAAAAAGGTCCAATACCAAAGTAAGTTTATATTTTTACCAATTGGAAACTAGACTGAACCCAATTAAAAAAATCATCAAAATCGCTTTACAATTGGCGAAGATAACAAGAAACAGACACACAAAAAAAATTCAGTCGAATTGAGAACCTCCTTCTTTTTTGAAGTCGGTTAAAAACTAAATAGTATAGGTATCTTTCCGAAATTTCATGTTTCTATAACAAGTGGTTTGGGGGTGTTTTGATGATGAGTGAGTCTACATCCCCTCCGTGTTGGGCTTCAAATTATTAATTTAAATTTATTAATTTAAATAAATTTTATTTGTCATGTACTATTAGTGAGTCTTAAAATAATAATTTAAAAAGATCGTAGGGAGTTGGACAAGAATTTAAATCAAACGCAACGTTTTTTAATTAAGTAGACCAAACGTTTCGCATGACGTCCTCACTGGTTGAAATAGTGACAAAAACAAGACAATTATAGACACCTTTTATTAATCATTTCATGTTTTTTTACAGTAGTATAACAGTAAAACAGTAAAGTGTTATACTAGTGTAAAAAAACATGAAATGATTAATAAAAAGGTGTCTAATTGTATTGTTTTTGGCACTATATCAGTCACTGAGGAAGTCACGAATCAGTGACGAAACGTTTGGTCTATTTAATTAAAAAACTTTTGCGTTCGATTTAAATTCGTCTCCAACTCCCTATGATCTTTTTGAAGATTTTACTATGGATGCGAACAATGAAAAATATAATAATTTAAATTTACTAATTTTAATAATTTTTTGTCATGTACTATTAGTGGTTTTAACAATTAAAAATAAGCTGACGTGTTCTGATGTGGCCATCCAATTGACTTTCCAATACACCCTGGGCCTTCACTTATATTTAATAATCATGTAGGGGAGGGGGGTTAGTTTTTGCATTTTTTATACTTCTGGGGCCCACTGATTATATATACAAAATTTGGTTGAGTTTGGAAATAAGAGCCTATTTTTTTCATTTTTTGACCCTACACCCCCTCCCACATTTTGAGCGGTTAGTTTTTGCATTTGTATACTTCTGGGGTCCCAACTGATTATGTATACAAAATTTGGTTGAGTTTGCTTAAATGGCCTAGATTTTTAATTTTTAACCCCCTCTCCACCCCCATTAATTTTGGGTCGATATGCACCAAAATCTAATCAGCTCTTAATCTCAATGGACCAAAACTACGCGTGAAATTTGGTTTCGATATTCATACTAGTTTTGAGTTAGCTAGTCCACAAAAATTTGGCAACGCACAGACTAACAGACTAACAACCAGACTAACCACCAGACTAACTAACAGACATTTTGACAAAACAATTATTGTCTCGAAAAATACAATTTTTTCGATGGGCTTTTTTGTAGACCGAAATGCCATGGTTTCGCCAATTTTTTAATCAAAATGTTTCAGCCGTTTTTTAGATATTTCGAAAAAGAAGGAATAAAACCACTTTTTTCATGCACGATTACACATACTTGACCATACCCTGTATGGTAAAGTAAAAATCGTCGTCGCGCAAGTCGATTATTATTAAGTATACATAATATTTAAAATTTCGAATATAAACTACTATCAATTTCAAACTCGTAGGAGAGAGAGAGATTTTCGTTTTTTTCCTTTAAAATTAAATTAAATATGTAAATGGAAATTGGATCTCTAGTTAAATTGCTATTTCCGTCAGAAGTGTATTTATCCATTCACCCTCTATAGATTATATATTTCAACTAGCAATTTCAATTAAGAAATTTTATTTTATTATTATTATCAATTAAATTCATTGAATCAATCAATCAATTACTAATAGAGAGAACACAGAAATACATTTAATTTTCTAATTAACAATTTACTACATATACCTACTATATGTATATATGTATGTATATTTTCAATTTAGTATAAATATAATATCAGTGATAAAGGATGGTTTAATAATTTATATTATGCAAGAAAGGGGGTGATTCGAATTTAAAAATCAACTGGTGTGGTCACCACACGACTTTCATATTAGTTTCTCCCTTATTTGAAATCATCGCGACACTCCTAATTAACACCGCCCTTCCTTTATTTCAATCGGATTAAAATTTATACGCAACTTATAACTTATGAGACTTACGGTTGTCAAAAGCAGGGGGTACATACGTACACATTGACCAATGGATTTTTGGTTCCTTTTTGGCCTCTGGGGACCACAATATCCGGTTTTTAGAGCTAAATCCAGTTTCAAGCTATTAAGGGCATCGATTCTTTCCACCTAGAAGTCACAAAATGAAATTAACTTTTTCATCTCTGAGACAGAAGCTCTCAGAGTCAGGACCCAGGCAGGCGATCGCAATAATTCACATTATAATATATCCTATGTCATTACATGATATAAAATATATATGCGGAAGTAATTACATAATTTTTAAAAATCCCTTTTTAATTAGGATTCCGTACAAAAGTAAAACGGATCCTTAATTACATTGAAGTTTTTGAGCTAGTGCGTTCACAAAAATTTAGTAATGCATGTACTAACAGACATTTTGAGAAATCAGTTAATATCTCGAAAAATATAATTTTTTCGAAGTTTACTTATTAGAGTTATTTTGTAGACCGAAACATCATGGTTTCGCTCAAATTTTTTAATCAAAATAATTTCATCCATTTTTGAGATATTTCGAAAAAACGAAGCAAAAAAACACACTTTTTTCTCGCACAATTACAATATTTGACCATAGCCTGTATGGTAAAAAAAATATTTTTTTTATCTTGGGTTGTGAGGTATTTTGTAAAAATCTCATTAAATAGAATAAAGTTAAAATTATTTAAATTTATTTAGCTTTAAAATAAGAGTGTGAGAGAGCTCCAAAGTGGCATTTTTAAATGGTTTTTGTACCTGTCGGCATTTAAATAATGATTAAATGGAAATTATGAAAAAAATTCATAAATTCTCTTATTCTTTCCTTATAAATGACAAATAAAGAGCTGACTTTTTGGTACGACGAATAGCTTCTATTGATGAAGAAGGTGGTATTCGAGTCCGTCTTGCACTTGGCCGCCTTAATTATGCATATTCGTAAGATAACTTAACACTAGCTCGCCCATCTCTTGAACAGGCTAAAAATTTACGCAGATGAGCGTACCAAGTCTTGAAAAAGTTTCCATATTCTGTTTTATCCAATTTTTGTTCTAAAAGTTGAAAAGAGAGTTTTCTTTACTTTACCATACAGGGTATGGTCAAGTATTGTAATCGTGCATGAAAAAAGTGGTTTTTTCCCTTTTTTTCGAAATATCTCAAAAACGGCTCAAACTATTTTGATTAATTATAAAATTGAGCGAAACCATCGAATTTCGCTCTACAAAAAAGCTCTAATAAGTGAACATCGAAAAATTATATTTTTCGAGATAATAATTGTTTTGTCAAAATGTCTGTTAGTCTGTCTGTCTGGTTGTCTGGTTGTTAGTACGTGCGTTACCAAATTTTGTGGACGAGCTAGCCCAAAAACTAGTGTGAATATCGAAACCAAACTTGACACGTAGTTTCGGTCCATTGAGATTAAGAGCTGATAATATTTTGGTGCATATCGACCCAAAATTAAGGGTGGTGGAGGGGGGGTTAGAAATTAAAAATCTAGGCTACTTGTTCCAAACTCAACCAAATTTTGTATACATAATCAGTGGGACCCCAGAAGACTAAAAATGGAAAAACTAACCGACCAAAATGCGGGGAAGGGGGGGGGTGCTTGGTCAAAAAATTAAAATCTAGGCCCTTGTACCAAACTCAATCAAATTTTGTATACATAATCAGTGGGCCCAGACTAATCTAAAAATTCAAAAACTAACCCCCCCCCCCTCCCCTACATGATTATAAATAATTTTATTAAATATTAAATATGAGTGAGGGGCCAGGTTGTATGGTAAAGTCAAGTGGATGGCCACATCAGAACGTGTCAGCTTAATTTGGAAAGCCGAGATAGCAGCTATCTGAGTTACTATTTGTTAAATATTCTTAGAAACTAGCAGAATATCTATTTATTAATATTATATTCAACTGAATTTATATTTTTCCTAGAGATTATAAATACTTTTAATAAAAATATATACTATATTGTATATATATTTTTAAATAAAGATTTTCAGTGAAAAACAAATCAAACTTCAAATCCGTTTTGACAAGCGAGAAAGCAGACGTTGCTTTAAGATTAGGAAATTTCTTTAGCATGTGAATTGTGAAAACACTAAATAATTCTTTGACGTTTCGTGAAAACTCAGCGACGTTTCGGATTTCGATCATCAAATAGGTAAGTGTTTTACTTTACCATACAGGGTATGGTCAAGTATTGTAATCGTGCATGAAAAAAGTGTTTTTTTTTAGATTATTTTCTTTGAAATATCTCAAAAACGGCTGAAACTATTTTGATTAAAAAAATTGGGCGAAACCATGGCATTTCGGTCTACAAAAAAGCTCTAATAAGTCAACATAGAAAAAATTATATTTTTCGAGATAATAATTGTTTTGTCAAAATGTCTGTTAGTCTGTCTGGTTGTCCATTAGTCTGTGCCTTACCAAATTTTTGTGGACGAGCTAACTCAAAAACTAGTTGGAATATCAAAACCAAATTTCACAAGTAGTTTTGCTTCATTGTGATTAAGAGCTGATTAGATTTTGGTGCATATCGACCCAAAATTAAGGGGGTGGAGGGGGGTTAAAAATTAAAAATCTAGGCTCATTTGAGCCAAACTCAACCAAATTTTGTATACATAATCAGTGGGACCCCCAGAAGTCTAAAAATGCAAAAACTAACCGCCCAAAATGGGGGAGAGGGGGTGTAGAGGTCAAAAAAATGAAAATCTAGGCCATTGTACCAAACTCAACCAAAATTTGTATACATAATCAGTGGGCTCCCAGAAGTCTAAAAATGCAAAAACTAACCCCCCTCCCCTACATGATTATAAATAATTTTATTAAAATATAAGTAAAGGGGCCAGGTTGCATGGTAAAGTCAAGTGGATGGCCCTATCAGCATTTTTTTTTTAATTAAATGATACGAGGGAAGGCAGCTAGGAAAGTAGATATATATTAATATTAAAGTCCATAGCAACCATAATATTTAATTTAATTAATCAAGTATGTTAGTAGGTATTTTGTACTTGCATATCAATTATATCTTACAACTAATATAATTGAGACGCCCAATGAAGCCAGAAATAAAATTTGCGAAACGTCGCCTAAATCGATGAGAATTTTTTGATTTGCTACTTTTCCGTCCAAATACCTGCTAACATATTTGATTAATATTATTAATTATAATTAATTAATTCGTATAATATATTAGGATGACCCGACTTATTTTATTTTTGAGTTTCGCATGAAAATTTGTTAGTATTTCATGCTTTTAAGAACATTGTTTAAATTTTAGCTCGATAAAAAATATTTTTAGTGGTCGTTCAAGGATTAGGAAATCTAAAATAATGCACAAAAATCATTTTTATTTTTATTTTCGAAAACAATAAGTCAAAAGAATTAATAGCCAAATATGGCATTATGTCAATAGACACATTTTAATGTCGCGGCTGTTTTTTATTTAGTCTCGTTCTCTAATTTTGTTTTTTTATGTTGTAAATTAATAATAAAAAAAAAAATCAAGGCTTATTTATAATTAAAAGTCGCTCAAAAACGTCAAACATGAACTAGTTAAAAAAAATGCTCAGAAAATTTTGAGAGAGCTATATTTTGAGCTGAAATTTTCAGGCGGTTATTTTTTTTACATACTTATTTAGAGAACCAATTTCTGAAAGTTAATTTTTGCCGAGAGTAGCAAAATTTATATCTATTGAAGGAGACAATAAGAGTGTGTCTTCTGGTGGAATTATAAATTTTTAATTTATTTATAACGAGACTATAGTTTCGAGAGCTTTGCCTTCTTAATCAGTCTATTATATTGATTCAAGTCATCACACAAGCAAGCCGATTATATTATACTAAGTATAGATAGATAGATATTATAACGGCATTTATTGTGACAATTTATTTGATAAATAGTATGTATATAAATTTCAAAGTTTTTAAGAAATTTATTATTACTTTCACATTTATATTCTATACAATATAATGGGAGAGTATATGCGATGGCCAGTCTTGGTCCTAACTCTTTGAGAGCTTGTATCTCAGAGATGAAAAAATTTAATTCCATTTTCGTAACTTCTAGGTGGAAGGAATCGTTGCCTCAAAAGTTGCTGTTAAGTCAATGATGGAATCTGACGACGGTAACCAGGGAGACGCTTGATGTTCACTTATTATTATTGTTTTTAATAATCAGTAGAGATTGTGGTGTTAGTGCAAGGTGAAACATCTTTAATAAAGATAAGAGTAAATAAATATTTTATTTAATATGGATTTACTATGAGTTAAGGATACTGGGTCACTTATTTCACATTAAAATTAAAAAATTAAAAGATATAAAAAATTTTTTCTTTTTCAATATATATATTTCGGGCTATCAACCCATCTTCAGGAAATACAGAAAGTAACTAATTTAACTTATTGAATAACAGGCTATATATATGTTTATTGAACAGAGAGACAGAATTTATAAAATTATTTTAAAAGGACACTTTCTCTTAAGCTATTGTTAAGAAAGAATATCAGGTTGACCTTTATTTACATAGGATTGCTTGGGTAAAAGGCAAGTTTGTAAGGTCATTGACTTATGTCTCTGGGTTGGAGATGATTTTTTCATTTGGATATTAAAAGATCAACTATTATATTTGGTTTTACATCTAGTTGATTATTGATAACTTTTTCATCATTCGACAAGGCATATTTTATTTCCGTGGATTCAAGAAGGTCCAATCTTAATCCTTTTCTTTCGAAATGAATAGGGAGGGGTTAGCAGGTGAAGGTACATGGTCTAACGCATATAGATGATTAGCAAATGCGGAAGTGGAATCTGGATTTATAGGCTGGTTTCTTATTAATTGTTTGTGGGAAGCTAAATGTTCTTTATGCCGTTTTTTAAAAGATCGTCCAGTTTGGCCAATATAAATTGCCTATTAGTTAATTTCTGTATTTCCTGAAGATCGGTTGATAGCCCGAAATATATATATTGAAAAAGATAAAAAAATTTATATCTTTTAATTTTTTAATTTTAATGTGAAATAAGTGACCCAGTATCCTTAACTCATAGTAAATCCATATTAAATAAAATATTTATTTACTCTCATCTTTATTATTGTTTTGTTTTGTGTCTCGCAAATAAAAGTTTTGTTTCCATTTACGCCTAGTCCTTTCATTTAACTATTCGAATAAGAATTTAACAACTGGCGACGTGGATGGGATCCAGTTGTTAAATTCTTATTCGAATAGTTAAATGAAAGGACTAAAGCGTAAATGGAAACAAAACTTTTATTTGCGAGACACAAAACAAAACAATAATAATAAGTAAACATCAAGCGTCTCCCTGGTTACCGTCGTCAGATTCCATCATTGACTTAACAGTTGGAAACCGGATTTAGGACATAAAGCCGGAAATTGTGGTCCCCAGAGGCAAAAAAGGGATCCAAATCCATTGGTCGGTGCGTATGTACAAATGTACGTTGTATGTAACCCCCCTGCGACTAGGCGTAAAATGGAAACAAAACCTTTATTTGCGAGACACAAAACAAAACAATAATAATAAGTAAACATCAAGCGTCTCCCTGGTTACCGTCGTCAGATTCCATCATTGACTTAACAGTTGGAAACCGGATTTAGGACATAAAACCGGAAATTGTGGTCCCCAGAGGCCAAAAAAGGGGTCCAAAATCCATTGGTCAGTGCGTATGTACAAATGTACATCGTATGTAACCCCCTGCGTTTCGCAACCACAAGTCTCAGAGATAAGAAATTCGAAACTTAAGCTTAATATAGGATAGAAGGAGTACAGCAAGCTTTTGGTTGAAAGTCAGAAAACCGGAAGTATACATTTACATGAAAGATTTTTCGTTTTTTTTGATTTTCTCAAAAACGGCTCGAACGATTTTTTTTAAAAATAAGTACATTTATCAAATGTTATGAGTTATTAGTTGTGTTAAATTTTTAATCCGATTAAAAAATATGAAAGGGTTGTAAATTAGGAGTGTCGGAAAATAAATATTTTAATCGTTCATATCTCGTCATCGGAGAGTCGCAGAGCTTTGAAATTTGAAACTTAAGCTATCTAGAGGCCACAAGAAGTATAACAAGATTTTGGCTAAAATAGAAAAACCGGAAGTTGATGTTTACGTACGTTAGAATTTACCCCCCCCTGCGTTTCGCAACCATAAGTCTCAGACTCAACGAAATTCGAAACTTAAGCTTGATATAGGCTACAAGGAGTACAGCAAAGCTCGGTCAGGCGAGTTTGATGAGTGCACGTGCTTCATGCAGCTCCTCAGCTAAAGGACCATAATGTCGGAACGCCCGGACCTACATTAATGCGAATTTGGGGGTGAGTACCCACTGTGTTTACCTCCTGTGAGCCGCCACCCCTAGGCCCTCAGCCTAAGGGGTTGCTTTTAAAGGGCAGAAAACTCTGACGAGGTGATGAGTGGTGGGAGCCTTTTTAAATCTATTTCATTGTGAGCGGAAGAATTTTCTGGATCAGATGGCCAATTTATTCTCTTCTTTTTTCTGGTCTAGGGGAGGTTTTGGGGGCTAAAACGAATTTAACGTGGCTTTGGACTTTACCCCCCATAGACCTGCACTGTCGCCACGCCTACTTCCCCTGCTCCCTCGACCAGCCGAGCCCCCGCTTCTATCTATGGGATACGTGTGCACGCTAGCGTCACGCAACCGTTGCCATGGTGACAACCCCCTCGCTCACCTGAGAGGAGGAGATGTTTCCCTGCACTCCGCATTCAGGCTACCCCCGCATCTATCTCCTGGATACCGAGCGCGCATTCGTTAGCGCATCCTCGGTTACCATGGAAACCAGAGTTAATATAACTCGAGCGGCTATTGCTTTTAATAATTCACCCGAATCGTTATGTATATATTTATTTATTGTCAGCCAACCTTATTATTATTGAGGTGCTGATTGTTAATGATTTCACGTCATTTAAGTCATTGTTGGCTTGTTTTAATTTTATAACGTATTTATTTATAATTATTTTATCCCCGTTTGTTATTCTAGTCATTTTCGTCTCAAATTTTAATTATTGTTATTTAGTTGTAATTTTTGTGGAGGGGTTTGGGCATGCGTCGCCCACATCATAGGGCATTGACGCATTTCCCTGGTCTCCCCAACAATTTTATTTTTCGTTTTAATATTATTGATTGCAAGTGGGGCAGGCGTGGGCTGTCCTCATTACACGGATTCGAACCCTCTTCCTGCCTAACATTTGCATATTTTATCTGATGACATGAGACTATGTTTATTTATTTATTTATTTGGGGGGGGGATATTATAATGCTCACAGGGGAGGCGCATGTGTGCTTCGCCCCCTTTTCCTATACTATCTATTTTATTTTATTTTTTGTATAGTGGGTCCTGGTAAGCTGTGAGGTGCAATTTTACTTACACACCTGAAGCTTTTATTTTGGTTGCATCTGGCAGCGTTAGGTGGGCTCTAACGCTGCAAGCCATCCCTTGCCTGGTGCACAAGAAAAGGGCCCTGGCGAGGTTTTATGACCTTGAAGTCCCCTCCTTTAATTCAATTTATTTTGACTCTACGGCCCATTTGGACGTAGAGTAGAGGGGCATTTTCTCTAAATCCCAATTATGGCGGATCTGCCATCAGTGTGCCCACATTGTGACAGAGCCTTTAGAAACATTAGGGGCCTGGGGCAGCACATACGTCAACAACACCAAGAACACTGGAATGCTGCTGTCCCAATACCAAATATAAGGATTCCCTGGTCAGATGAGGAGGTTAACCTTCTCGTCCAATTGGAGCTTTCGGCCCCGGCGGGGATCCAGTGGCGTATAAACGACTGGCTACGCGAAAGGTGGACCGAATGGGGTCGCACCTTAGAGAGTATTAGAGGGAAGAGGAGGTCTCTAGCCTATAGGGCTCTTCTGGCCGAACAACGCGCATCCTCCTCTTCCGGGCCTCCGCCACAATCAAGACTGACACCGATTGATGAGGCCGGACCGTCAGGGTTGTTAAATGTTTCCATCGGTCAGCTGGCCGAACAACTGTCAGCTGCCGGTGGGAGCCCTGCCAACCTGGTCGGAAGCGATGCCATCACACCATCCCTCGGGGAAGAGCCACACCATCTTGGCGGCCACGAGGGGTGCTACGAGGATGACACCACCGAGGAGACATCAGGCGTTGCCACCGTGCCACCTCTCGGGGAAGAGCCAGACCATCTTGGCGGACACGAGGGGTGCCTTATGGGTGACACCGTTGAGGGAGCTGAGGAGTCAGTCCCCATCACCGATTGTGACGGCGGGCATGTACCCTGTGGGGGGAGGGTCGGCCCGCAATACCTACCGAACGAGACAATGAAGGACGAGCCGCATGGGAATGTGGTGTGCCGGATCCTGCTGCACCTTCTGCTGGCCATCGGGCTGAAGAGTCGGATGTCAGTGTCGTGTGTAGTGGTGCTAGTGATGGTCACCTGGCCGAAGATCTGCCTAGTGTTAGTGTGGTTACCCCCTTCCCAGCAAATGATGAACTATCCACTGAACCATTGATGGCCGTCGGCGTAGATGTCGATCCTCCTCTCGTTGCCGCCCTTAGGGCTTATCGCGACTCCCCGGGGGGCGATACTGTCATGAGGGGTATTGTTGTTAACGTACTCGAGGGTAGGCCGTGGGAGGGACTGTTGGATGCATGGCTTCGGGCTCGTGGAGCGGGTCTTGCGGTTGCTGGGGCTGGGAGGCGTGTGAGGGGAGGCAATTCCACCTGGCCTCCCCCAAATGATCGGAGGGGAGGCGCGCAGCGAAGCGTGCTGAATATGGGAGGATGCAGTCTCTCTGGCATCGTGATAAGAATAGAGCAGTGAAGGAGGTCCTTGAGGGCGGTTCGGATCGCGGCGTGGGGTTTGATGCGGCGAGCGCCTATTGGACTAATATCCTGGGCGATTGCCGGGGATGCCTTTCCGCCGTTTCCGACCGTCCGAGAGTCCTCCCGAGTCCTGTTCTCCTCCAGGAGCTCACTACTACCACCTCGTTTAAAAAATCGGCAGCCGGGCCAGACGGTCTGTCTCCTGCGGCCTGGAGAGGCGTAGGAGATAAGGAGCGTCTCGCCCTGCTTAACGCGATACTCCTGGAGGGTAGGGTGCCAGGGATTCTGTCCAGCGCGCGGACCGTGTTGATCCCTAAGATCCCATCGCCATCACAGCCACAGCATTATCGGCCAATCACGGTCAACTCTGTGGTCGCTCGGCAGCTTAGCAGGGTTCTCCTTCATCGTATAGAGAGCACTGTTGAGCTTCGGGGAGACCAGCGGGGGTTTGTTAAGACCGATGGTTGTGCGGAGAACACCCAGGTCCTGGGGGCTATCATAAGGGATGCGAGGTTTCAGCTGAAACAGCTACATGTCGCATCCCTAGATATTTCAAAGGCATTTGACACTATAATGCACCAACCTCTAATGGACATACTGGATGACCTGCTGGACCCCGCGCTCGTTCCCGTGGTCAGGTCTCTATACTCGGACAGCACAACAACGCTGGTCCATGAGGGCTCAAGATCAAATAAGATCAGGTTGGGGAGGGGTGTGAGGCAGGGGGACCCATTGTCACCATTTCTCTTCAACTTGGCTGCTAAATATATCTTAGACCGATTGTCCCCTCATGTCGGTTACGACTTACGAGGCGTACGTGTTGGCTCTTTGGCTTTTGCGGACGACGTTGTCCTTGTGGCATCGACGGCCGTGGGCCTTAGGGTTCGGATACGCGACTTTGAGGTCGGCGCCGCCATGTTCGGGATGAAGGTTAATGCGGCCAAGTCTGTGACTCTCTCGCTGGTTCCCTCCGGTAAGGAGAGAAAGATCCGGGTGTGCACAGACTATGACTTCAGGGTGGAGGGTGGGCCGATCACGGCGTTAGCCGTTGGTCGGTCCTTTTCCTACCTTGGAGTCCGTGTGGGCACCTCGGGACTAGTATCCTCGGAGTGGCCGCTAGCGGAGATGTTGGAGAGGGTGGGGGCCGCTCCCCTGAAGGCCTCGCAAAAGATGGAGATCTTGAGACTTCATGTTCTTCCCACAGGTATCCATCCCCTGGTGTTAGGCGGCGTTACGGTGGGCGACCTCATCACCATCGATCGCCGGGTGCGGGCATTCATTAGAAAAACCATTAACTTGCCTCGCGACACTCCAGAGGGTTTCTTCCACGCCAGGATAAGGGACGGGGGTTTGGGGGTTCCTTCCTTTAGTTGGCACGTGCCACTTCTGACACATGCTCGTATAAGCCGAATGTCATCTTCGAGCTTTGATGCAGCGAGAGCTGCATCTGAGACGTATCATGTAATCAGAAGGATTAATTGGGCCACCGATGCCCTCCGAAAATTTGGCGGCGTGGAGGGAGCCGGGGAATACTGGGCCCGCCGGTTGTATGACAGTGTTGACGGTAAGGACTTGGGACTTTGTGCGAGGGCTACCCCGTCGTACTCCTGGGTGAACTACCCTGGTCTGCTGAGCAACGGCACGTTTAAGGACCTCTGCCGCCTCCGATCCGGCTCTCTCCCTTCTGCTGTCCGCACAAGTCGCGGTAGGCGGGAGGGGGTGTCCCGGGGTGTAGGGCCGGGTGCCCCAAAACGGAGACGACGGCCCATATTATCCAGGGCTGTGGGCGGACACACGACGGGAGGATCAAAAGGCACGACGCCGTTGTCCGATGTCTGGCGGACGATTTAAAAAAGATCTCCTAGGGTGGAGCTGGAGTATTTATACTCCAGCGCCGCCGGAAATCGTAAGCCAGACATCGTGATGGCAGGGCCGGAAGATCGGGTGACGGTCATTGATGTCCAGGTGGTCTCCGCGCTCGCCGGACTGGAGGTTGCTAACAAGAACAAAATTAATTATTATAGCTGCAACTCCAGTCTGGTCGGGAATATCGCGGAGAGGTTCGGAGTCGCCGCCGGTGCTGTTACCGTTTTGGCGGCGACAATATCGTGGAAGGGGGTGTGGTGTCCCCGGTCCTTCAGGGACCTGCGCGCCCTGGGTGTCCCCAAAACTACATTAAACAAAATGACACTCAGGGCGATGCTAGGTTCCCTTTTTAACTTTTCGAGTTTTATGAGGCGGACTTTCAGGACGGGGCCCGGCCTTAATTGAATACAAATATAACTTTAGATTTATGTGCATTGCTGGGCTGGCCATCTTCGACAAATGACCTTTCTGCAGTGGCCAGTCCATTTTAAAATAATTTTAATGATTTCTTAGCATTTAATGTTAAATTTTATTTATAGATATTTTTTGTTTTGTTTTTTTGATAGTAATATTTATTTATTTCTTTGTTGATAGCTTTGCACAGTTGTGGGGCGCTTTTTGCGCTCCCAACACTCTGGCCTCGGTTCTAGATTTGTGTCATAGTCGCCTGTATATGTATTTTAATCATAAATAGCCACAACATCTGGCATTATTGTTTGGACGGCTGATGAGAAGTTGTACTCTGATATGTAAAAAAAAATCTGTTTTCTTTTTGTAAAGGGCTGCCCCCTCTGCGTGGCACAATAAATCAGTCAATTGAAATCGGAAGACCGGAAGTGGACATTTACATGAAAGATTTTTCGTTTTTTGATTTTCTCAAAAACGGCTCTAACGATTTTTTTAAAAATTAGTGTATTTATCAAGTGTCATGAGTTATTAGTTGTGTCAAATTTTTAAATAAATCTTTGGAGCCGTTTTTGAGAAAATAAAAAAAAACGAAATAAAGGAATGGGTGTAAATTGGTAGTGACCGCGCTGACTTCAAATAAATGAAAATGAGAAAGTTGTGTGGTCAACACACCAGTTGATTTTATTTAGGGCTGAATTTATTTTAGCTCTGGATCTCGGGTTGGTCTTAATGATAAATTAAATTGAATCTAACACACTAGGTATAAAGTTGAATTCCACAAATCTTATGTTTGAATTAAGAAGAGAATACATTTCACTGAAAGAAATAGATTGTATGATTTTTGCTCATCAATTCTTCAATTTTCAATTAATTATTATCGATAGAATGGAGATTGAGGGCGCATGGAATTCGAGTGCATAATCAGATTTAGAGACGAGAAGAAGGAAAAATCTTCACTTAAATTAACTGATTAGATATTCATAGAAATTCAAATTATCTAATTTCTATGTCTAATTAAGTATAAAACTATTACGGACGTGACTACTGCTCAGACTAATCTGATCTTAATCCCAGTAAAGAAAAAAGTGCGAAATCACAGTTCTCACATTAGATTCAAAATTTTCAAGGGATATAAAATATCTCTGAAAAACAGTTTAAAATATTATTATTTAGTACTTGTGATTCATATATTATTTAATGAGATCAGGAACGAGGCTTGATGAATCCGGTGGAAGATGGAATCCTTTGAGAATGATGGTTATTTTTCAAAAAAATAAAAAATCTTCATCATGGTTGTTGCTATTTATTTTATTTTTTTATTTTATTTTGTTTTATTTTTATTTATTTTATTTGTGTTTTATTTTTGTTTTATATTTGTTTTATTTTTGTTTTATTTTTTGAAAAAATAACCATCATTCTCAAAGGATTCCATCTTCCACCGGATTCATCAAGCCTCGTTCCTGATCTCATTAAATTAAAAAATTTAGTAAACAACACTACGACGTTTCGATCCGATTATTCGGCGATCATAATTTTTATGAGCATGAGCACTAGGGTGGTCCTTATTTTCGGGTATTTTCGAATTTTACACTGACAGAGGCTCATATGGTTCGAAATGAATAAAAAAAAAATTCCCAAGTTTCAATTTTCTATCTCAATTTTAACTTTTGCCGAACAGCAATGTGATTTTCCCATCTAAATAACATAGGGTTTTGGGGATTGAAAGATCAATTTTTTCTTCCGGCCAAAGTTTTTTTTTTTTTTTTTTATTATTTCAATTTGTTTACAATCAGTTATTTATTTACAATTTTAGTAAATTTGATGAGAGTTAATTATCTTGAAGGAATAGTCATCCATTGATGTCTATCCTATTTGAATTTGTTTTTCCAGCTGAAGGTCAACATCCTTTCTTCTGTATCAAGTATGTGGTATTTCTTTCTTCTTCTGATAGTCTGGATATTGTCCAATAGGATAATGCCGGCCAAGTAATGGTTCAAAAATTTGAAACTCTGTAGGCTTTATTGTTATAATAGTAGCTATCCAGCAGAATTTTTACAGATTTTTAGCTATTATAATTTTGGAGTTTATAACTTACTAACACTAAGATATATCAGTATTTGATCTAGCTATAACTCCAAAAATTTAATAGCTAAAAATCTGTAAAAATTCTCAATGATAGGTACTATTATAAGGATAAAGTCTTCAGAGTTTCAAATTTTTTGAACAATTACTTTGGCCGTAATAAAATGCCAAATACCCAATGTTATTTAAATGGGAAACTTGCATCGCACAGGTTAAAATTGAGATAGATACTAGAAACTTGCAGGACATTTGTTTTATTTATTGCGATTGAGCATCGCATCAGATTAAAAATTCGAAAATACTCAAAATAAGGACCACCTAGGTTCATATATGAGAACAATCGCAGAATAAGCGATCAAAACGCCGTAGTTCGTAGCCAATAAATTCAATCACAAAAATATAAGCCTTAACAGCTACTTATTTAATAAATTAGAACGAATACAATATTTCAAGTATTTTGAAAGATATAAGGAATAAAACCATTGGTATGTTTATTTTTACTTAAAGAGTATTCGAATCTTATAAATATAGCCGAAGACCTTAACAAAATCACTGATTTATATTCATCGTGTTTACAGGGAAGTTACAATTTGGTAGTAGCGTAAATACGATTATAAAAGTTTGTGATATTAGCTTAAATATCTGAGCATAAACATTACCATTTCCTGGTAAATTTGGCATATACTATAATTCATTTTCCTCTCTATTTAATGGCAAAATTTTGAGCCTCTCTGATTCAAATAAATATTTCCGGGTACGAGAGAGAAAGTTAACAAACTTTAATTAATAATTTATTCACTTTGGGGAAATTCTCGAAAGAAAAATTTATTTATGCATAAAATGAACAAAATACCTGCTGACATGTCTTATATTACTTCTATTCAATTCCATAGAATGTCATTTTGCTCGGGCCATCGGGGATTTATTTGTTTTTGAATATTTTGAGCTGTCTTTCTTGCCAAATAATAAGATATCTTGAAAGAACGGAATAGAAACGAGTTGAGGGGGAATCCCTCCCAGAGGGACATTCAGGAGATAAACCCTTGCTCTCTATGGTATCTCCTGATGGTGTCGGGGTGGGCAATGTGACACTCGACATGCATCGGTCGCTGTTCCAAGAAAATAATCATTTCGTTTATCAATTTTACGATACCATGATCCGCCCCCTATGTCTACCTACTCTACACCAAAATAATATATATATATATATATATTCTTCTTTATGTGTTTTTGTCAGCAAGGATAGAAGAAGAATATTTATTAACAAAAATACAGTAAAATATACGAGATTATCTAGGTACATATTGTTTTTTCTATTAATTCAAGCTGCCAAATTAAAAAAGGACAAAAAAAGTGAAAACTTTTTCCAAGACTGTGAATACGCTGCTCATAAATTACACAGTATTGAAAGCTCCTAGTATTGAGTACGCAGAAACATGTACTTTTAATTAATTTCGACAAAGTGTCCCACGCTTTTTGATTAAGTATTATTTATTTATTTGAACGGCTAATGCCTAATAATACATAAATTATAATAGCTTATAAAATAAGGTAATAACAATAACAAAAACAAAATATCTCATTTTTTTTTTTTTTTTTTTTTTTTTTTGGCTTTTCGGCCTTTCTAGCCATAAGCCATTTACGATACTATTTATTATTTTTAAATTTGTCCCTACCCCGGGGGTCAGATTTTAGCCGGATGCCTCGAGTCGGATTCGAACTCGGGTCCACTTGATTAGCAGGATGACACGCTACCGCCTAGCCTATCTGACCCCCCCAAAATATCTCATTAAAATAATCATAAAATCTAACAATATTAATAATACGTCATAATAACAATATACAATATAATGTTGACTCATAGATTTATGTTAGCTTTTTGAGCAAAATTGGAGCTCTGTTAATACTTAATGAGAAATCCAGAGGATTTATCCAGTCGGTGTGACAAATTATTGTAACATTGAGATAGTCTGAATACAGGATTTGCTTCAGAGTGCCTACTGCTAGGCATCTCTGGATAAAATGGTAATCTGTTTCTTAATATATAATTTGAACCTGTGTATAGGAAACAGGTTTTGAAGTTCTGAACCTTTCCCCTGGTTGGACTTAATCTTATACAAAAACAAAACGTCAGAAGCAATCGTAGAAGAAGAAACAGAAGGCAGACGGAAAGTTTCAGAAGTAGAAGTATAATCATGGTCAAACCTTGACATAGGATTGCCGGAAAGGAATGGCAAATGGCTTAGAACTTTGTGCTGAATTCTCTCTAGTCTGTCCATGTTAATCTTTCCGATAGGCCTCCAAATTGTTGATGCATACATTAATACAGATTTGATCAAAGTTATGTACAAGTATTTAATTGATTCTGGATTTTTAAATGACTTCGTGTTACGAAAAAATGAATCCCATTATTATTATTATTTTGTACTTTTTAGAATCATGTTTTTTAGTTTTTTTAAAATATAATTTATTTTTTTACTTTTTAGTCTTAATTATTTTTATAGAGAAAAGTTTACGGAATTTAACAGAATGAAATGTATCTATTTTTATACTAGCTGCAAGGCCCGCTTTCGGCGGCCTTCTTGCTACCCAGGGGGCTCGCCCCCTGGACCCTCACCCCTCAAACCCCACTCCCCCCACCCCAATGTACAGACAAAACCTTAATTTGATATATATATAGATAATTTTATTTAAATTGGTAACCATGACCACTGTTTTTGTTTGGGGACGGACATACAGAGGCAGGTATAAATGCGCTTTAGTAGTATAGGATAATTTCATTTAAATTGAGTAGGTAAGCAATTATTTTTATAGAGAAACGTTTGCGGAATTTAACAGAACAAAAGTCACATTGATACATAGATACAGATGAAGCTAATATAAAGCATGTAATAATAAATAATAGTTATTTACATCAACAGATACTTAAGTTCCCGAAGAAGAAATTAAAGAAATAAGTGTACAAGTAGCGAGCGAAACTATATGGTGAAATAAATGTCTGAAATGTGAATTTTTAGCCACGATTTGTTTTTTGTCTGTCTATCTGGATTCCAATACCCACAATAGCTTAAAAGCCCAAATTCTTTGAACTTTTTTAATTTCAAATACACCCAACTGATTAGATTATTTGCTCTCTATATTTCGAAATTTCTAGGTACAAATTCCAAAATTGATATTTTTGAATTATTTTATAGCGATTTTAAGACGATGTTATGATAAATAGGTATATGTTTTTTTTTCAAATTCATTTATTTAATCATCTGGTTTATTTAATTTAAGACTCCCTAATAGTTCATTAAAAATATTACAGGGTGTGTCCCGTATCACAATGATAAACCGTGAACAGGGCAATTTACGACTGTCCTGAACATAAAAGTCTCATAGTTTTCGAGTTATAGGCATTTTTTTAATTATAGTGAAAATCGCTACCCTGCCATAAATATCCAGAAGGTGTGGCTACAAATTTAGATATTTTAATAATATTATTTGCTTTTTGAGAAAAAAAATATTGGTATTCTTTTGGCAAAATTAGCTAATTTAAAAACATATTTTGATAGTGTTTTTTTATTTAATATGTTATTCAATTATGTCGCATCTTAATTGAACTAATCTTTGGCTATTGTATACATTAATGCTATAATAGCTATTAATAATACCATTAATAGCCAATGATTAGTTCAATTAAGATGTTACATAATTGATTAACATATTAAATAAAAAAACACTATTAAAATAATTTTGCCAAAAAAATAATAATGTTTTTACTTTAGCTTGAGTTGTTTGCCATAAAAGAATTTTGTCCTTTTGATTTTAAGTCGATTCTTCCACGTTTTCAGTAGAGCTTGCCATTAATAGTCAAAACATCAAAAATTGAATGCAATAAGGTTATTACTCTAGTAGTAGATAAGAATCGATCGTTATTTTTGATTTTAAGTCGATTCCTTCATGTCTTCAGCAAAGGTTACCAATAATAATCGAAACGACAAAAATCCAATATAGAATGATTTCCTCAAGTACTAGATGAGAATCAATAGCTATTTTTGATTTTAAGTAGATTCCTCCATGTCTTCACCAATGGTTACCAATAATAACCGAAATGTCAAAAATCCAATGTAGAATGGTAATTCATCGACTGTTGACTGAGACGTTTGACTGAGACGCCGCCCGCCAGGGCACCAGCCGAAGGCACGCACGAAAAGCTCGTATTATATATTTAAACAAGAAATAGATGTTAAAATTTTAAATTAAAACCCCTCTTATGTCAGAGAATCGAATTATTTATTATCACATTACAAAGTTAATATCCTTTAAAAAGAAAAGAAATGTGTTTTCTAAATGGAAAAAAATACCATAAGAGATAGAAGAAACCAAAAAGTATTATCAACAATAATGGACTTTTTGAAAATAGAGAGAGAAAGAGAGAGAGGAAGAGAAAAATATTATAAATATCTAATAAATGGTCGATTTATATGAAAATGACCATGGTTAAAAATGAAAAACTAAAAAAAAAAAAACATCAAGTTGGCAAGATATAAAAAGAGTTCATTCCACTGCGCAATTGTGACGTCACTATACACTTGCTAATCGCTATCAAAGAACGTGACTTTGCATCCAAAAAAGGAGGCAAAATATTAAAAAAAGAGGATGATAATAATAATAACAATAATAAAATAAAACGTAAAAAAGGAAATATTTAAGTATTTTTATTTATTTTTTTTTTTAATACACTTTAAATAGAATGGAAAGATACTGTAATTATGCAGAAAAAAATGATTTTTAAGGACAAATGAGGTTGTCCTCTCCTTGATGTAAATAAACATATAACTTATAGCGAATAAATTGTATTGATTGTTATTATATAAATAAATACATATCTTTTAAAAACAATAGTCAAATTAATAAAGTAGAGGGAGTGTAGTTTCACAGTGAATGAAATAAAACTCAAAGAGGTTTATACAAACTCAATATACTATTATTAGTCCATCATCAGGTGTTTATAGGTTAAAAACTAATAATATTTGAACATGCGTTCGCAAAATATAACATCTAAATGGTATATTTTAGATGTTATATTTTGCGATCGCATGTTCAAATATTATTAGTTTTTAACCTATAAACTCCTGATGATGAACTAATAATAGTATATTGAGTTTGTATAAACCTCTTTGAGTTTTATTTCATTCACTGTGAAACTACACTCCCTCTACTTTATTAATTAATATCATGTTTCACCTAAAACCTACACCACTTTCCCCGAGGGGTGATCCGCGATTGGAAGTAGGTGTACACCTCTTTGGAAATATTTGGAAGTACTTGGAAATATTTGAAAGTACTTGGATATATTTGGAACTACTTGGAAATATTTGGAATTACTTGGAAATATTTGGAAGTACTTGAAATATTTGGAAGCACTTGGAAATATTTGGAAGTACAAGTGGAAGTAGGTGTACAGCATATTAGATCGCGGTTCACCCCTCGACTTTCTTTAAGTAAAATAAAAAAAACAATAGTCAAATTTTTATTAAAACTCCAAACATTTATTTGAAGTCATTACGACACTACTAATTTACACCCCCTTCCTTTATTTCGTTTTTTTTTTATTTTCTCAAAAACGGGTTTTTTTTAAAAATTAGTGTATTTAGGAGTCTCGCGCCGCACGCCGCAACACTCCTACTTTAAACCCCCTTCCTTTATTTCAGATTAAAAATTTGACACAACTAATAACTCATGACACTTGATAACCACACTAATTAAAAAAAAATTGTAGGAACCGTTTTTGAGAAATTCAAAAAAAAACGAAAAATCTTTAATGTAAATATCTACTTCCGATCTTCCAATTTCACTAAAAGCTTGCTATACTCCTTCTAGCCTATATCGAGCTTAAGTTTCGAATTTCGTGCTCTGAGACTTATGGTTGCGAAACGAACATACGTACGCAATGACCCATTGGCCCTTTTTTTGGCCTCTGGGGAGCACAATTTCCGGTTTTATGTCCTGAATTCGATATTCAACTATTAAGAGCATTGATTCCTTCCACCTCATCATCATTGAGTATACAGTCCTAAGACTGGTTTGATGCAACAATCCGTCTCCACTCGACTCTGTCCCCCGCCAGCTGTTTAACCTCTCTAAATGTCTGGCATCCCATATCCCCAATTATTTGGTTGAAATATTCTAATCTGGGTCTTCCCCTTCCACTTTTCTTTCCCACCTCCCCTCCAAGATATCCCTAAGCAGTCCCCCATGTCTCAGTGTGTGCCCCATCATCTGACCTCTTCTCTTCTTCAGACTCTTCCACAAGGTTCTTCTTTCTCCGATTCTTCCAAGAACTTCTTCATTTGTAATTTTATCCATCCATTTGATATTCATCATTCTTCTGTAGCACCACATTTCGAAAGCCTCCAATCTCTTTCTCTCGCTTTTCCAATTGTCCAGGTTTCACACCCGTACATGGCTATGCTCCATACATATGTCTTCAATAGCAACTTCCTGTTTGCTAAGCTGATTGAGGAGGAGCATAGTAGTTTTTGTTTTGAATTAAACCCCATTTTTGCTTGGGCAATTCTTGATTTAATTTCGTTTTTGCTCCTCCCATCCCATGTTATTTTACTTCCTAGGTAGCGGAATTCCTTAACTCCTTCTAGGTTTTCTTGGTTAATTTTGATGCATTCCTGTCTCGTTTGTTCTTTTTTTGTACATACTAGGACCTTGGTTTTATTCTTGTTTATTTTCATTTTGATTTCTTCTATTAGGATTTGGTTAATTCCATTCAAGGCGTCCTCTAATTCTTTTTTATTGCTTCCTAGAAGGGCAATGTCATCGGCAAATCTTAACATAGCGATCTTTTGACCTTGGATTTCTATACCTGTATCAATTTTGTCTTTGAATTCTTTAATCGCTTCTTCTATGTATAAGTTGAAAATCATGGGTGACAGCACACATCCTTGTCTTACACCTTTTTTATTTTGGCTTCTCTTTGTTCATCACCAATATTTATAATTGCCGTCTGGTTTTGATATAGATTGTAGATTAGTCTTCTCTCTGAATTTTATTCCCGCCTGTTTTAATATTTTAAACATAATTTCCCAATTGACGTTATCGAATGCTTTTTCTAGGTCTATGAATCCGATGTAGACAGATTCTTCCCTGATAAAAGCCCTTTCTATTATTAGTCTAAGAGAGAGAATTGCTTCTCGGGTGCCTCTGTTTCTTCTAAAGCCGAACTGGTCTTCCCCCAGATTTTCTTCAACTCTTTGTTCTATTCTTCTTTGGATTATTTTGGTTAGGATTTTGGAGGCATGTGAGGTTAGGCTAATGGTCCTGAAATTTTCACATTTATCCGCGCCTGTCTTTTTGGGAAGTGTGACTATTTTGTTCTTTTCGAAATCTTTTTGGGATGATTCCCAATTTATAGATTTTGCTAATTAGTTCAAAAAGTTTGTCACGTGCCTTTTCTCCAGAGTTCTTTAGGATTTCAGCTTGTATATTGTCTATTCCGGGTGCTCTATTATTTTTTAGTTCCTTCAAAGCTGTCTCGAATTCTGACCTGAGTATGGGGTCTTCTAATTCGTTTTTCGTCCACAGATTCTTCTTTCTTCTATTGGTTTCATTGTTTTTCTTCTCCATAGAGTTCTTTAACTAGTGTGTTCCCTTCCATCTATTTGCCTGTTCGTTTTCGTTCCACCTGCAGAAGTTACAAAATGAAATTAACTTTTTTCATCTCTGAGATACAAGCTCTCAAATAGTCAGGACCCAGACTGGCCATCGCATATATTCTATAGAAATGTGAAAGTAAAAAATTATCCCTAAACTTTTGACGGTTGTTTTTTATAAAAGATTTGTATTTATTTGTACCTATAACTATATATATTTATTATACATGTACTTGCATATTATTTATTTTATTTTATTAATCAATATAATTTTAACTTTAAAAATAAACATTAATACAAAATATTAACCATAACCGTTAAATCTCATCAGTGATATTGCACGTACTATTTTGAATTTAATTGAAATACTCTGAATATGTTTGTGAATTAATAGTTTGTATATCTCTAGGGACTGTAGCATTCAATATGACAAAATAGGATGGGTGGGCTATTCTTTGATGAATTGGCCCACTCACTTCTCATTAGACAGATTGGCTATTCAATGTTTTAGAACCAATTTCGATGTTTGAGAATGATAATTGAATTCTCTAGTAGAGTATTTATGATAGCCAAGCCAATTGGAACAATTCTCTGATAAAATTGAACGCAAAAGAGAAAGGTTTGATGGCTATACTTCAACTGATTTAATTTATTCAAAGTCACTTTGGCTACTGTTTAATAAAAAAACATTCAATGGGCTTCTTGTTAGCCAAGGAGATTCCCCCCCTCCCCTCCCATGGGCCCTCCTCCACCTCCGATCACTCTCCAGCCCACCAACCCTCACCCCTGGTCGCTGGGGTAGAATTAAAAAAAAAACTGTTCTAAATTGTGTTTTAGTAAGTTGTGGTTTGGAGGTTAGAGAGGACACCAAAATGAACCCCTGTCTATTGATCAGGGGGTCCCCGTTTATATACCTACCGAAGAGGTCCCGAAATAACCTCATATCCCAAAATTTAGCGAATATGGATAATCCTAATATCAAAATGATATACAAGGGGCCATCCAAAAATTCCGTCACACATTAAGGGAGGGTATCTCAGATTTGTGACAAATTGTGACAGGGGGGCCTTGGGATCTTAAAAATTCTGATGATACAAAAGTCAAATTAAAAAAATTAAAAAAATGGAAGGGTATAAAAGTGATAGTGTGGTGTCACAACACATGGGGGGGGGCTTAATGAAAATGTGACACAGGGGTGTCTAAAAGTCTTGAAATTCATGTGACGTAATTTATGAATGGCCCCTAATTTGAAAAAGACACCAAATATGAACTCAATAACTTGAAAAACATAGAAGATACGAAGCATTATTTTGTGTTTAAGACCCCAAAATCAAAAATTTCCCAAATATGAAAAAATGAAAACTGTCCCGAGATATTTCAATAATAGACCTATATAACGACCAAAATTGAATGCCAAAACTTAAAAACACGAGGAGATAGAGCACTTTAAACATTTAAAAAATCAATACTTATAATAATGGGCTTGGAAGACAAGGCAGAGGTGATTTTTTTTTAATTTCAAAACCCACTAATAGTCCATGCCAAATAAAATTTATTAAAATTAGGAAATTTAAATTATTATTTTAAAACCCACTAATAGTTCATGACAAATAAAATTTATTAAAATATGTAAATATAAATGACTATTTTAAAACCCACTACGGAGTTCAGCGGGCGTAGCCCCCATGACCAGGAAGATGCCGCGGACTTTGCAGCTGGTTTATTTATAAAAGGAGTATTTCTCCTGAAATATGTTATTTTCTAATAAAAGCTTGAGATTGTTTTATAAAAGAATTATTGTATTTATTTATTGATAGATAATGAGGACAACCTCATTGATATATCCTTATAATATATTATTTTGAAATTTTTTGGTAAAATCTCTCTAACTCTTAGAAGACTGCGATATATACCTAAGTAGCTAATTTTTACGAAATATGTGAAGAGCAAACCAAGCCTTGAAACAATTTTCCCTTTTTTTCTCCAATTTATTTTGAGCACTCAATTAATTTTCTATTTCTTTTTTTTTCAGATTTTTACAGATATTCAAAATGTCATCGTATATAGCAGAGGAAGACGTTTCGGTAGCTAGAAATGTGTCACCAGTTGAAAAGAACAAAGATCGAGGACGAATTGGGACGAAAGGGAGCCAGTCTTCTCCAGTTGGTCAATTGGAATCGATCAGTGAACCTACCCCAAAAATTACAGGGGATATTTCAGACACGCAAAACGAAACGAAAAACTATTTACTGGAGAATCCAGAAATAGCTAAAGATATATTACTGATCTGTGTGGATGGGGATATTTCAGACAACAACAAGAACAACAACGAGACGAAACACTATTCACTGGAGAATTCAGAAACAGCTGAAGATATATCCCGTGATCTGTGCGGAAGATTGTCTGGAAGTAGTTGTAAAACGAGCCCCGAATAATAATGATACATTTAAGAAACTAACAACGGCTCAACTAGCAATGGCTGATCGTGGATTTGATCCTCTTGAAGTTGGAAATAGAAGAATATCTTCCGAAGATAGAAGTTATAACAGAAAAACAACCGAGAATTTGGGTTAAAAAGGACATATTTGTATCCGAAGAAGATAATGAGAGGATGAGGGCTCATGTGAGAATGAGGGCCTGGTCAATGTACACTTACTTGAATTCGAGGGAAGTTGAGTATGAGGAGAAGACAAAAACCCTGAACGAAAAGCCCGGACCTATATCAACAACAGGGCTAGCGAGGTTTTCTGAACGCTTTTCTTACTGGAATGAACTCTGGTGAACAAGGACTAAGGGAATGATATATTGTTCCCGCTTAAACGAAAATCCCAAATTAAAGGCAGAATAATATTTTACATGAATGTTAATATTTAATATCTATTAGTTCTGTATAAATTACCTACTCTAGTAGCACAATGATTCAAACTATATAATAACTATATAGGGACTATACAGTCTCGAAATCTATATCGCCGCTATATAGTTACTATATAGTTTGAAACATTGTGCAACCAGGGTACTTATAGCCTTTATAATTTAAGATTTATTTCAAATTAAATCCATTTTATAGCTTTTAATAATTAAAGATTGCTTAAAAGTATTATAATTTTTTTCTTTAGTTAAAAACAATTTACTTATTAATATTATTTATAATTTTAAATTCAGGTAAAAAGGTCAATTTTTATTTCTAGGCAGAATTAAATAAAAGGTTCGTGTATGGAAAAAGCTTTTTTTCATTTTAAGATGAATTTTTTAATTTCCGTTATACAAGAATGGAGTAAAAAAAATTCTTTGCTTAGATTCAGAGAGAGGTTTTTTATCTCGGGGGGGGGGGGTGAGCTGGTTGCCCTGCATGTTAGTTCTCAGGTTCGTCTCCTGAGGGGATGAATCGCCTCTGATATCGAAATTTAAAAATATTTCTACTAGAATCTTAGAATTTGTCCTAAAAATTAAATTCTTTCTCCCAGAATTAAATATCATTGATATAAAATTTAATTTATTTCTTTTCCAACGTTTTGGCCACCAGCTACAGACATCATCAAAGGATGGCACTACACAAAATTTTGAACTTAATTGCAATTAAAAATAATATTACAGTACACAGAAGTTTCTTCTTTTACCCTTTAAAACTCTGAAGAAGGTGGAAATCGTGGCATTTTTTAGGCGGATCTAATAATTTTTTTATTTTAAATTTGCGCTTTTAAATAATTCAGTAATGAATTCTACCATTCTATCTTCAATAGGAAATACCACTAATTAATTAAAATTCATAATTATAATATATAGTAATATTCGTAATGAGCAATAGCGGGTTTGAAAATTAAAAAATCTATAAAATTACAAAAAGAAAAATTTAATTATAAATTATTATTGACCACCTGTGAATAATTGCTTTAATTAAGAAAAAACCAATCAAATTAAAGCTATCCAAAGATGAGACCCTAACAGATCAATTTCTTGACCCCAAAACCCCATAATTCGTGATTTTCATCGAAAATCTTGAGCTGTTTTTCCAGAAACCAATTATATATATATATATATATACAAGAATTGCTCATTTAATAGTATAAGATGTGTTATGATAATACTTTCGAGAAATTGATCTGACTCTAGCTAATTATATAAGATTAAAGGGTTTACATGCAGCCAGAATAAAGAAAAATATTTTCGAAAGTCAAAGTTTCGATTTATTTTCATATCTTCCTCAAGACACCATTTTTAAAAAATACATGTTTATACATCCCATATAGTAACAATTTGAAGTCCTGAGGAAGATTTGATGATAATACAAAACGTCAAGTTCGAAAATCTGAGCCCATTATTTTATAAAATAAAATAATAATAATAATATTAATAATTCTATGGAAAGAGCAAATCACATATCAAAAAGAGTAAGGTCTTTGGAAAGGCTGTAAATAATTACTATACGAATAATTAAAATGGCTTATACAGGTATAGATCAATCTACAAGGGATTTACAAGTTATATATTTCACCCCCTTAAAAACATTAATAATTTAATCCATTATGATTGGCTGTTAACCATTAACCATTAACATTTCCCAAGTGGGTAAGCCAGGCAATTAAGCTCCATGCTATTTACAATTCATGAATTCAACCAGAAGAGAATGCTTAACTCTTGATATTAAAAGGCTATTGTATACTTCGAAATAGAATTGAAAAAAATCGAATTTAAGGAGTTTAATAAATCAAAAAAAAAAACATCTTTAGATGTTATATTTAATATATTATGGATATATATATATATATATATATATATATATAACTTATACTAATAGGATAGGAAAGTTTAATCATTAATCTTGTTTATATTTTGTTTATTTATATTGTTGTTTTTGTTGTTTATTTATCTTGTAAATGTTTTATCATGAATGTGGTATTCTTACTAAATAAAGCTTAATTCTGAGGTCTTGTTCAACTATTAAATGAGCAATTCTTGTATGTTTGAAAGTTTTCTTTCAGGCCGTAGTATTAAGGTTGTCATCGATGGAATATCATCTTCCCCTTCCACACCAAGTGTTGCCTTATTTCTAGGCGCGTCGACAGAAACCTCCCAAACATATCATTCGACTCAAACTCACTAGAATTCAGGGATACAATTTCAATTCTAGGCGTAACTCTAGGGTCTGACCTTTCATGTAATGACCATATCTCAACCACTGCTAAAGCTGCAGCGCGCAAGCTTGGTCTCCTATTTAGGTCTAGACGCTGTTATACTCCGAGTCAACTTCTTATACTGTATACGGCTCAAATTCGTCCCTGTCACGAATAAGGCTCCCATCTGTGGAGGGGTGCCTCCAAGAATTCTCTTGCTACACTGGATGCAATTCAGAAGCGAACAATTAAACTAATAGGAAACCCGGCTCTAACCAACTCACTCGACTCCCTAGCTCACCAAAGAACCGTTTCTGCCCTTTCCCTGTACTACAGATACTATCACGGTGTCTGTTCAGTCGAGCTGAAATCAATTATCCCCCCTAATGCCCTCTTTACGAGAAACACGCGGTTTTCGAACGCTCAACACCCATTCGCTGTCAAATTGGATAAAAGTCGAACAAACCAACTCTTTTATCCCTATGACCTCCAGAGACTGGAACTCGCTCCCTGCCACCATCTTTCCCGCGACTTATAACCTTCAGCTATTTAAGACCCGTATCCACAGATAACTTCGACCCCCATATAAAATTCTTCTTCTTCTTTTCACAATGGAGGGACCATCCCAGGCCTTTAGGGTTGCACCTTTTTGGTGTAACTCCTTCTCTCATCATTTTCACAAAAAAATATGTATATTTCTCGAAATCAGCTCTAAAAGATTATTTTCTGTAATTCCTGAAAATGGGTTGATACCCCGAAATATATATATATATATATATATATATGTACATACGAGCTTTTCGTGCGTGCCTTTGGCACGCCGTCGAAGCTCGGCCCTCCAGGGTACATATATCTGTGTAGAATGTCATTCTATTTTTACAGTTAATGACATTATAATCAAAAAGCTGTTTTTTGTGTTAAATTATTATTAATGTAGGATTTTATTCTCTACTCCTTGCAATGTAAAATGCTTTTTAAAAATTAAAGATTCATTTTCGCCTTGAGAATGGCGCTTGTTGTTTACCCGCCAGGATCTTCCGATCGACTGACGGGTGAGTAGCGAGGACACGCCCCTTTATAATCACAGGAAGCGCGGGAACATTTATGCTTACGTCACCAGCAAACCACCACCAATTAACCAATCAGTTTAATTGCTAATTAGGGCCGCCAGGTTTATAAAGGCAGCTAGCCCCTCGATGTAAAGTCAGTTGTTGAAGCTCATTGAATGGGACAACTTTCCGAGGTGATTGATTACCTGGGAACGATTTGGTAACGAGACGGCTTGTGTCTATGTCATGAAGCGAGGAAGTAATTGTACAGACGTTCTGTAATGAAAAGGCAATAAATGCGGGCTTTGTGCCAATATTTTATTTAAAGCATATTTTCAACTGCAACTCTGTGCAAATTCGTATTTTAAAAAATCATTTTTCTGGCTTTACGCCGCCAAGAGAGATTCTAATCTCTGAAGATCATCTCCCATCCAAGCCCGGCGAATATCCTTCTAACTAACCCTTCGAGCTAAAAATAATAAAAATCATCCATCATCTTAATCATTTCCTATATTAATATATTATGTCAATACAAGTGAATATATTATATTAATAATAATTTAACACAAAAAAAATCCAGCTTTTTGATTATAATGTCATTAACTGTAAAAAGAGAATGACATTCTACACAGATATATGTACTATGTTATTAAAAGCTTGGACTGATGATGGCGTGAGAATATCCCCAGAAACGTCTCAAAAGTTTTTCGTGAAAATAAATTGTTAGAATATAAGGAAATTTTATTTCTCTTTTCTAACCAAGACATTCCAATGTTTTCAAGAGCCTCAAAAAACACAAAAATTGTAAAAATATATATATGTGTGTATGTTTATTTGCATCAAGCAGAGGACAACCTCTTTGTTTCTCTCTACTGAAATGAGTTTTCGAAAAGTTCATTTTCGAAGAAAATTCTCCATTATTTTAAAGAATTTTATTTTAAAGTACAAATATTAAATTATGGATATAAAAATAAATCCATAATATAATATTTTTACTTTATATATATAGAAAGAGAGAGAGAATTTAGAAGACTTCAAAAAGTTCATTTCTGGAGATGCAATTTCAATACTTTTTCTATAGACGTGAAAGTAAAAGAAAAAAAAATAAGGAAATGGAATTCAAATTCAATTTATCTATTAAAGAGGCAACTCAAAAATTGAGTCGAAATCAATTTGGATTCAGTAGAAAATCCATTAGTATGAAACCAGAAGGGTTGGATAATGTCAGAGAAGAAAGAAGGTGAGAGGCTCAGACAGGGTGAACACAAAAAGAAGGGGATGCTGGGCCAAGGGGGCGGGGGGATCCTTTTTCTATAAATTATCATATTATTTTGATTTGAAAATGAAAGAAAAAAAGGGGGCGGGTGAAAAAACAAAGAAATGACAATTAAAAGGAAAAAGAAGAAGGACAAATTATTACTCGATTAAAAATGCAGAAAATTTCTTAAGGGTTGGAAATTAATTAGTAAAGTGGCAGAGGGAGTGAGAGAGAGATTAAAAAAAAATATTTAAAAAAAGGGTTAGATTAAGATCAGAGAGGGTTGAATTGAAAAGATAAGAATTGATTGAAGATTATCAAGGAAAATGAAAAAAACGAGAGGGAAAGATTTTTCTACCCTTAACAGAAAAAAGATTAATACAATACAAACAGTATTGTTTGTAATCGTGAATGAAAAAAGAGATTTTTTTTTCGAAATATCACAAAAACGGCTGAAATTATTTTGATTAAAAAAATTGAGAGAAACCATGTCATTTTTCATCCTTCTGATATGGTGACATGTAATATAATTTATCCACTACAGTTCGAATTTAGTAGATGAGAATTTTAGTGATTTCTTTAGTGAATCTTATATTTTTCAGAGTGCGTGCGTAATTTCCTGTGTCAATAACCCCATTTTAACTTAGGTAATAAAGATGTAGATACGTTAGCCTGTTAAGACTGTTTGCAAGTTGTATTTCTAAATTGACCATAATAGTCGTATATTATACATTATTCTTGAGACTTGTCAACAAATTTCTCTAAAAATTAAATAATGATGTTATCCTGCACTTTTATTTGCGCATTATTTTAAGTCAAAATAAGAAAATAGCGAAGGTTAAATAACGAGTTGGCGTTATCTGCAGGCACCCAGCCACGCACTTGTTATAGCAGAGGGAATGAGTTTCTGGGACAAAAGCGGATTTGCTTGGGCGTCTGACGTTCGTTATCTGCCCTATGTGCAGTGGGGTCTCACCTTTGCTGACAAACACGTGGATGGTGTCTGCCTCGGTGTTGCTGGCCCGGCATGTGTAGTTGCCGGAGTCTGCGTGGGTGGCTGAGTTGATGATCAGCCGAGAGTGGGTTTTGGGACCAGGTTCTGTGCTCACAGTCACACCCCCGCGGGAGGTGTCGTAGTTGATCATCCGCTCGTTGTGATACCAAAACACATACTGAGGCGGTGATGGACTCTAAAGGCAAACAAACAAAATATTTAATTTAATAAAAAAGTAGAGTAAATTATCCAAGCAATCTGGAAATATTTACTTTAACGAGATTAACAGATTCATAAGAAAAAAATCAATAAGGCTGTCCTGAGTTTGACGTAAATAAAAATCTAAGTACATAATACGTAGGTATATAGTATAGGGGGCAGAGCACTATGCTTATTTAGAAATTCAATAAAGAAAAAGTAACGCAGATATATATTTAATTCTTTGAACAGCTTCAAGTACAACGTTTAAATTTTATCTTTACACAGTTTTAAAGATGAAAATTTTATCAGGAAGATGGCGTCCATTATTCTCAACACACTGCGTAAATCGAACTCAGAAGTTTCGTTAAACTCTTTCGAGCATTCCGATGGGTATTTTGGCGACAGCATGATGAATGTTGTTCTTCAGGTGGGCTAGGGTCCTAGGTCGACCGTGGTAGACAAGTGATTTTAGATAGCCCCGTAAAAAATAGTCGCAGGAGGCTAAATCAGTCGACCTTGCTTGCCAGCGCAGATCGCAGTGTATTGAGAATAATGGACTCCATTTACCTAATATGATCTTTAAAACTATCTAAACATACAATTTAAACTTTCTACTTGATGTTGTTCAAAGAATTAAATATATATCTGTGTTTCTTTTTCTTAATTGAATTTCTAAATAAGTAAAGTGTTCTGTCCCATCCTATATAATGAATACGTAAATACTATATATATATATATATAGGTATACACTCAACTCTTTTTTACACGAATTTGAAGTTACATGGTTCAAAAATCTTTCTTTTTTCTGGTTTTCATTCATTTTATAAGAAGATTTTTAAAATTATTGAAAATTACATTCATCTTATTTTACAATTTTTTTTTCTACATGAATTTCTGAGGAACGTATCTACGGTGTAAAAAATAATTGGGTATAAGTATAAAATTATTTAATCATAATAATATAATAATTACCATATAATCATAATGATAATCTTTTAATTTATTTGTTAGAGACTATAATTTCGAAGGTTTAAACTTCATCATCAGTCTTTTTAATTATAAATGCTTTATCTGTTATTTCTCACGAGTTTTAATACCAGAGTGATGTATGAATCAAACCAAAAAAACTAAACAGGAAATCTTTTCGAATGAATTCAATATATTATAATTTTGCAATGTTTGCTCGTTATAACCGAGTGCTCGTAAAAACACGAGTTCGTTTTTAATGTTTTTAACCTTAACATTGTACCAACTAAGTATTTCCCATTTCCTCGTTAAATCAGGGCTCGTTATAATTTTTTTCTGTGTAGTTCTAAAATATGCCACTGAACTACAAGGATTAGCAATTACCGATCTAATCTCAGTTATTTTTTTTTATTTGAATTCCATACTCCAATAACTTTTGTTTTTTAATCTGTTCAAAAGAAAGTGATATATATATTTCCAGGTGGTTGTGGTGGTGGTGAGTTCCTTCTTCTCCACTCAAGTGTAATTAAGACTCACCCCTTTATCCATTCAGCCTACTTTCACTTCCCCCTCCCCCACCCCCACCACCCACTCCCATTATCACAATTTCCTTTTGAGATGTCGTCGCTTGTCTCTGACATACCTACTACTTCTACTACTTCTACTACTACTACTACGACTGCCTATGCCATTAAGCCTAAAATTATTATCGATCAAATTACTGTTTTTGTTACTTTAATCTATATTTAATAAGTTAATAAGTAGAGAAGTTGTTTGGATGTAGATTTATTACTTAAAGCGAGAAATGTTATTATTCGATATAAAATAGCGACAACTAATGGTCATTTTCTCAAAAATAATAGAGAATAGTGTCAATAAGATTCGATGATTGTTGCGACATAACTAATCAGTTCAATAAGTTTTAGCTAAAACATTAAGAATATCTTCGAAAATTCAAAACTTTGATATCTTGACTTTTCAGGAAAACTTTTTGTAGATAATTGAAGAAAATCTGAAATAATTACCAAATTATTATATAAACTCTTCACTTAATTGGTGATTGAATGAAATATATGGTACATTGTAAAGCCATATTTTATAATATATATTAGATTGATGCATAATTCCCTAGCGTTTTCACTTTTCTATAGCTATATAGTGTTCATGAAGTTCAAGAACGTTATGACAAACTCGTATTTCGATTTCGGTCTTAGGATGGGGTTTATACAGTGCTATGTTTGGTCGGTTCTGTTATATGGGATGGAGAGCTGGACTTTAAAAGCTAGTACTATCAATATAAAAAATAATTTTTAAGAAAAAAATAAAACCGACTTCAAAAAATTAAATGCAATAAATAAAATACACTAAAAGGTATAACATAATTATTATCTTATTTAGTTACAACTAAACGACAAAATATCAACATGAAATTACTTTTTGAAGTCGGTGCCAAACATAAACCTTTTATGAATCGCACTCGACGGATCTTACTTAGTATCTTTGGAGGGTATGATCGCTTATAGGTATAGTTTGTTTGGTACCGACTTCAAAAAGTAATTTCATGTTAATATTTCGTCGTTTAGTTGTAACTAAATAAGATAATAATTATGTTATACCTTTTAATGTATTTTATTTGTTGCATTTAATTTTTGAAGTCGGTTTTTATTATTTTTATTTTTCTCTTTTTAGTGATGTAATTAATAGTGATAATATCATCAGAACTTGACCAAATTAATATGGCACCATCCCTAAGATACCCCCTTTCCAATAAAAAAGAATCATCTTAATCGGTTCATAAACAAAGAAGTTAGGCCTGAACAAACCTAACAAAAAAGGTCTAATACCAATAAAAAAAATGGGACCAATCGGAAGCTAGACTGAACCTAATGCAATTTTTTTTAAAATCGGTTCACAATTGGCGGAGATATGAGGTAACATAGACAAAAAAAAATTCAGTCGAATAGAGAACCTCCACCTTTTTTGAAGTCGGTTAAAAAATAGAGCCCTTTGAAATTTGGATAAAATAACGTTCTAAAAAAACTTTTTTATTTTGAATTTGAGCTTTTAATTAATTCAGTAATGAATTCTACCATTCTGTCTTAAATAGGAAATACCACTAATTAATTAAATTTCCTAATTATAAAATAGTAATATTCTTAATGAGCAATTAGTGGATTTTAAAATTAAAAAATCAATTGAATGTTAAAGGAAAAATTTAATTATAAATTATTATTGACACACCTACATATGAATAATTGGTTTAATTAAGAAAAACCCGATCAAATTAAAGCTATCCGAAAGATGAGACCCTGACAAATCGATTTCTTGACCTCAAAATCCCATAATCCGAAATTTTCATCTAAAATCTTAGAGCTGTTTTCAAAAAACCAATTATATTATATATATACAGGAATTGCTCATTGAATAGTATAAGATGAAATATGATAATAACGACGAGAAATTGATCTGACTTTAGCTAATTATAAAAAAGTTAGTACTATCAACAAAATAGAGGCCTTTGAAATGTGGATTTACCGTCGAAGACTCAAAATACCATTGAAGGCACGGATAACGAATGAGGAAGTCCTCAGAAGAATTGGCGGAGACCGAAAAGCTGCTAAAAATAATTTAAAAAAACTGCATACTTAAGGCATATTATGCGAAACAAATAGTACCAGCTATTACAACTAATTATTGAGGGAAAGATTGAGGGGAGGAGAGGAATTGGTAGGAAGAAGATGTCATGGGTACGCAATATAAGACACTGGACGGGGATACGGATGGTATACGGCCTGATACATGTCTCAAGGAATCGAGAGGAAATGGAAAATGTGGTCGCAAACATCCATTAATGGATAAGCATACAAAGAAGATGGTCAAATATAATCAAACAAGTAGAAAATTCAAAAACTAGCGCAAACTCGCTCGCTCGGCTCTAGAGATTTTTGGGCCTCAGATAAACCCGTTTAATCACTAGATTGCATTTTTTGAAACCAGGTTGCCTCTAAGATAACATAAAGATAAGAGTAAATAAATATTATATTTAATATTGATTTACTATGAGTTAGAGATTCTAGGTCACTTATTTCACATTAATTTAATGTGAAATAAGTGACCTAGAATCTTAACTCATAGTAAATCAATATTAAATATAATATTTATTTACTCTTATCTTTATTAAAGATGTTTCACCTTGCACCAACACCACAATCTCTACTAATTATTCTAAGATAACATTTTTTCATCCTTATTATTTCAAATCTTGTTGGGATAACATCTCAAGTATTCGTAACCACATTTACGCTAGTACAATTCTTTCGACTATATATTTTTACTTTAATAGTCAATCAATATTTAGTTTAAGAACTAAATAAAAGTTAATTATAGTGAAATAAGTAAGCAATCAAAAAGTGGCCTGAAAGGTTAGTAAACGTTTCTTCTTTGTGGTAATATATATGTATATTAAAAATATGTAATTTAATTTTAAAAGAAAGAATTCAATCAATCTTTTTCGGACAAATTCTAAGATTTTAGTAGAAATATTATTAAATTGCGATATCAGAGGTGAGCTGACTGCCCGGATAGCGTGTTAGTTCTCAGGTTCGACTCCTGGGAGGATGAATCCCCTCTGATATCGCAATTTAATAATATTTCTACTAAAATCTTAGAATTTGTCCGAAAATTGATTGAATTCTTTCTCTTTTAAAATACATCTTGGTTAATCTGAACCCGAGCTGATTTTTGAAAAAACTACCAACTATTTTCAAAAAAAAGATGCTCAAAACTTTAATTATACATTTAAATAAGAGGACTTGTATGAAAAACTTTTTTTCATTTTAAGCTAAATTTTTTTAATTTCTGTTCTAAAAGAATGAAGTAAAAAATTGCTGTGTTTATATCATATATTGCGATTCAGAGAGAGGTTTTTGTCTCGAGGGTGTGAGCTGACTGCCCGGATAGCGTGATAGTTCTCAGGTTCGACTCCTGGGGGGATGAATCCACTCTGATATCGCAATTTAATAATATTTCTACTAAAACCTTAGAATTTGTCCGAAAAAGATTCATTGAATTCTTTCTCTTTTAAAATACATCTTGGTTAATCTGAACCCGAGCTGATTTTTTGAAAAAACTACCAACTATTTTCAAAAAAAAGATGTTCAAAACTTTAATTATACATGTAATTTAATATTAATCATTATTTGTATTTGTTTCTCTTATTAAATACTGAAAGGTTCAACCAATAACCTGAAAGTTTTTTACATTACTGTAAGTTGAACGCCTAAGGTACAATAAAAAAGGATTATCATCTTCATCACCAAATCTTCTTGCCAAATTGGCCTCCGTCGGCCTTGCACCGAAACTCTGTAAGTTGCTCGAAAGTTTTCTTTCAGACCGTAGTATTAAGGTTGTCATCGATGGAATATCATCTTCCCCTTCCACACCAACGCTGGAGTTCCTCAGGGATCAGGTTATCTCCCCTACGCTTTTCTCTTATCTATATCAACGACCTTCTAAACTTGGCCTCCAATCCGGTACATTGTTACGCAGATGACAGCACACTACATAACGCCCTTGCATCGCATAAAAACCGTGCAGATATTGCCTCTTCAATTAATTTAGACTTATGCAAACTTAAAAACTGGGAATCCCAAAACTTAGTTAACTTCAATGCAGGGAAAACTCAGTGTTGCTTTATTTCTAGGCGCGTCGACAGAAACCTCCCAAACATATCATTCGACTCAAACTCACTAGAATTCAGGGATAAAATTTCAATGCTAGGCGTAACTCTAGGGTGTGACCTTTCATGGAATGACCATATCTCAACCACTGCTAAAGCTGCAGCGCGCAAGCTTGGTCTCCTATTTAGGTCTAGACGCTGTTATACTCCCAGTCAACTTCTTATACTGTATAAGGCTCAAATTCGTCCCTGTCTCGAATATGGCTCTCATCTGTGGAGGGGTGCCTCCAAGCATTAAAGGTGCTGGTGGGATATTATACCCTGGAAATCGTTAGAGCCGTTTTGAATACACAAAAATTAAGAATCCCTCATTTAATAGTACCTATAAGAAAATACAATAGACATGTTGAAAGCTCAGAACACGAATAGATCTTGTCTTATGGTTAATGAAATTGATGTTTTAGGTATTTTGAAATAAAATGATATTTATTCTTAAGATTAATTCCAAAGAGGTCGTCACACAAGTAAGAAAAGTGTGGAAAAGTTTTTGGTCCATCAACTGTCCACTTATTTGCCCCCACTCCCTGACCCTCAAAGCTCTCTTTTATTTCAAGGGGATTTGTGCACCTTTTTAAGTGCTTGCTAATGATTTCTATCCGATCGTTGATACCGATTCCAATAAAGATGTCTTCGAGAAGGAAAACATTTGTCCAATAGATCTATATGTTCTCTCTTCACACAACACAAATGTGTGTGTGGGTGTGTTTTATTAGATCTTAGAAAGCATCAATATGTACGTGTGTATAGTATAAATAAAATTGTATTTTCAGTCGAGAATTTATCAATTAAAAAAAATCACCATAAAGTATTTTGAAAAGTTATAATATAATTTTTGTTATTAAGTGATTAGAGTATATTTTTTTTTTTAGTTATACTTCTTTAGGAAAAAGAGGAGAGTGAAATTTTAACATAGTGTCACACGAAAATGACATGATGAAGTTAGCTATTAAACAGTGTTAAACTGTTTCACGATTTGAGGTTAATTCTCAGTAACCAGGGGTGCCAACAGGGGTTAAGACAGGGGTGCCAACAGAGGGTTAAGACAGCAAAGTGGGTCATTGAATTTCTGGGGCGGGGGGTTGAACATTTTTGCATTTTAGCTTTATTTGATAAAAATAAAAGCGGTTAAGTCTTATATTAATTTAAACAAAAGTTAATAATAGCTCTTCTAATTCTTTATAACTGAATAAAATGGGGTGGAGAACTTTTCATGTAAATGGGGGGGGGCACTTTTCATCGAACTGGGGGGGGGTGAGCCATGAAGCTAGGCGGGGAGCACCTCTGAGGTAACTATAATTTATTGTTAGTAAAATAATAATTATTAAATTGATTTTGATGAGGCTGTCCAAAATTCAAAAAAGAGAAATAATTATGACTATCTTTTTTATTATTAAAGAAAAATCTGTGTTTATTGATGAATTTTACAAAAAGAAATGAAAAATAAAATAACATTTTTAAAAATTGAAGGGTTCTTTTTTTGGACAACATCCCCTGGTTGAAATGTCGACGTCCATTACTGATATATACATAAATAACGGATATAAATATGTCGAATATTGTGATAGGTCTTCTCTGTCACCTTTTTGTTTGTGTATGTATATAATTTATCTATTATTGGGACTATAATTTCCGCAACTTTTTTGATTGGTTGAATTATAGTCATTATATAGTTTTAATTAGGTTGAATTACGGTTTCAAAACGGTAGTTATGTCTCGTTTTTTCCGTTTTGCAACTGTGTTGTATTATCGCTGTAAAACATGTTGTATTATTTTTTATATTGGATAATAAAGATCATTATTTATTTATTATTTATTATCGTTAAATCATAGTCGCAAAGATTATAAAAGCAACCGTTACAAAAAGGTTGTCGCCAACATTTTTGTCACCGATTTGCAATTGTTTATTTATAATTTTATATTTCTTTGATTGATTAATGTAATGAATAATTACACAATTCTTTAATAAATATATATATATATATAATGTTGATTATTGTTCTTTATTAAAGAATTGTGTAATTATTCATTATATTAATCAAATCAAAGAAATATAAAATTATAAATAAACAGTTGCAAATCGGTGACAAAAATGTTGGCGACAACCTTCTTGTAACGGTTGCTTTATAATCTTTGCGACTATGATTTGTATGATGTAAATCCACATTTCAAAGGCCTCTATTTTGAAAAACGAGACATAACTACCGTTTTGAAACCGTATTCAACCTAATTAAAACTATATAATGACTATAATTCAACCAATCAAAAAAGTTGCATTTGGGTTTTATTTTGGTCTCTGTGCTATACGGGGAGGAAGAGAGTTCCAGTCTCTAGAACTCATACACGAAAAAAAAATTCAAATTTTGCCCAGATTCTGGTTACTTTTTACTATTTCAAATAGTAACTCGGGACCAAGAACGCAAATTGCGAAATATTACTATGTAAAATGTGAAAACACTTGTAAAATGCTAATATTATATATACTATGCTGTAAGGGAAATAATAATAAGAAAATATGCAATTTTTAAAGTTTCAAATGGTAAAAAATGCCAGTGACTTTAATAATTACTCAACTTTAACTTTTAATTCTACTATTTCAAATAGTAAAAATCGACATTTGAAATGTGTAATTTCACATGTGTCGTTGTTTTTTAGTAAAAATATAATAAAAATTATGCTCTGAACTAAAAATTTCGCTGTATTAACGTAAATGTAAATAATTTACTATTCAATCAGTAAAATATACTTGATGGAATTATAGAAATTCTAGGAGGGTGATGCAGGTATCAAGTCAAATTTTTGGGCCTGGTACAATAAAATTTCCAAAATGAGACGTTTCGGCCTAAATTTTATTGGCCCATCCTCAGTTATTGGAAATTATACACATATAGTAATGTAGGATTTTATTCTCTACTCCTTTCAATGTAAAATGCTTTTTAAAAATAAAGATTCATTTTCGCCTTGAGAAAGGCGCTTGTGGTTTACTCGTCAGGATCTTTCGATCAAATAACAGGATGCAAGGACACGCCCCTTCTATAATCTCAGGCCGCGCGTGCGAACAATTATGCATAAGTCGCCAGCAAACCACCACCAATTAACCAATCAGTTTAATTGCTAATTAGGGCCGCCAGGTTTATAAAGGCAGCTATCCCCTCGACACAAAGTCAGTTGTTGAAAATCATTGAAGGAGACAACTCTCCGAGGTGATTACCTGGGAATGATTTGGTAAAGAGACGGCTTGTGTCTATGTCATGACTCTGAAGCGAAAAAGTAATTGTATACACGTTAGGTAATGAAAAGGAAATAAATGCGTCCTTTGTGCCAATATTTTATTTAAAGCAATTTTCTACCGCCTACAAAGGCCAATATTTTATTTCAAGCATATTTTCTACTGCCTTTGTGCAAATTTGTATTTTAAAATAGCATTTTCTGGCTTTACGCCGCCAATTTTAATCTCTGAAGATCATCTCCATCCAAGCCCGGCGAATATCCTTCTAACTAACCCTTCGAGCTAAAACTAAAATTCATCCTTCATCTTAATCATTTTCTATAGTAATATATACAATTATACATGTGATCGAATCAGGTTCTATCATTAATAAGAATTTTAGCCTCATTTAGTTGTTCTTGCGGCCACAATCACATCTGAGCCTTTTGGGCTCAAGAACGACTACATGAGGCTAAAATTCTTATTAATGACAGAACCTGTTTCGATCACATGTATAATTGTATATATTACTATATGTGTATAATTTCCAATAACTGAGGATGGGCCAATAAAATTTAGGCCGAAACGTCTAATTCTGGAAGTTTTATTGTACCAGATGCAAAAATTTGGCTGATACCTTCATAGGGATAAACGATTAGATTTTGATCTTTATAGCTTCAAAAATTTTGATTTAAAAAAAATTTAATTAACCCATTGGGAGTTAATATTTATTGAAAAGTTTTAGCTTTTTTGAGCTGAAATTAAGTATAGATATTTTTGTTAATAAACTGCACTTCTATACATAGTTTCGACTTTTTAAGTTAAGCTATTCGAGGACAAAAAAAATTGACAAATTTCTAAATTGAAAGCCTCTATAGATAGGTACATATATCGAGCCTTTACACTTTACACATTTTAAACATTAGGTATAATTCCTCTAAAAATTTATAATATCCATGGATATGTTATTCTATCTTGTGTTTTAATTTGTCATTATTCTTCGTAATTATTTATCCGATTGAATATTAATTTATTTTTTCATTTAATATTTATTTCATGTTTTCATATTAATGTATAAAATATTATAATATTTTCTATATATATATATATATAATATATATAATTTTAACAATTTATTATTAATAAAATTGTTAATATTTATAGCTTTGAAATTATTGAACTGTAAATTAGTTCGTTAATCGAAATCGTTGATTTTTCATATGAAAAAAAAGTTTAAAATGTTTGTATGTGGGTGGGATTAGGGGATGGCAAGGGCTGAAGGGGGTGTACAGGGGTGGGTTCAGTTTCCATTTTATTAAACGGCTAATGAGATCATTAAAGGTGCATTAAAAATGAATTTAAAATCCAGTCTGTTTCGGAATTGAATACAAAAATGATTGGAGAATTTAATTTAGTTGAATTTTTACCACGATGTTATTTGAATTTTAACCCAGAGAAGTTATAGAAACAAAAACATATTTATTAATAAAATAATTAAAATTTAATATCATTCGTTGTTTAACAAACATCAATAATAATAATCCATTCTGGACGCTCAGTCTGGAAAAGATCTTATTAAGCTCTGAAACATGTCTTTAAGGTGTCTAGAAGATATATTCTAGAGCAAAGAAGCAATTTTGGTATAGAAATTAAAAAAATTTCAAAAAAGAAAAAATTGATTTGTTTTTTACATTTTTGTGATTTTCAAAATTATTGTGTTATCTAGCTAAAATTTGTAGAGAGTTTTTAAAATATGAAATAGGTATCTATATAAATTAATGGCAAGCATTTCAATGTGTGTAATTTATGTAATGATGAATTTTTTGCTGGGGCAAAATCCTACTTAATGAGATCATCATGTTTTATATGTGCAATTGTTAATGTTTGTATGTTTTTTGTAGAATATGAAAAAGTCCAAATTGTGGACGAAACGTCGTGATTAGAAAATAAAAGTAAAACAAATTCAATAATTATTTGGTTCTTTATACCTTGAATATTAATTTAATCTAATAAATAAATAATTTAATGAAAAATTTTAAAAAAATTTACAAGAAAGTTACAAAAGATATAAGGTAGGTATAAAAATAGCATTTATTTTAATTTCCTATTTTTAATAATTAAAAATTGGAAAATGTTCGTTAAAAATTATTTAATATAATATAGGGGCCGTCCATAAATTACGTCACACTGTAAGGACGGAGGGGGCATCTCAGATTTGTGACAAAATTTGATAGGGGGCCCGGGGTTCTCAAATATTGTGATATCACAAAAGTCCAATTAAAAATTTTAAAAAATTTTCAAATATATTAATTAGATTTCAGGTTATTAAATTATTCCAACCTGAAAATTAAAGGCTATTAAAGTGATAGTGTGACGTCACAATACAGGGGGTCAAATAAAATGTGACAGATTGTGATATAGGAGAAAGGGGGGGGGGGTCTAAAAATCTTGGAATTCGTGTGACATAATTAATGGACGTCCCCTAAAAGTATGTACCTGAATTAGAATAATTTAATATAAAATAATAACAAATTTTCACGCGAGACTCAGAAAAGTAAAATAATCGTTCAAAATAAGTCACCCTAATATATAATATATGAAGGGGATCACGGGACAAAGTGGGATAACGGGGCAATGTGAGATTGTCTTTTAAAATGAAGTGGAAAGGGCGGAAACGCTGCTTGACTGGAGCAAAAGATGTGTTGGCAGCCCTGCGACTAATGACAGAAGGAAAAACATTTGTTTGTTTACCAACCAACATTTTATGAGTTTTTTCATTTTTTTTGACTGCTTGATGTAAGATTAAGTAAGTTAAATAGATTTATTTACATTTTAATGTTTATAATTGAGAAGGTAATGATCATTTGTAGGCATTTAGGCATCCTTCACAAATATTTTGCCATGTTGAAATTTACATGAGCGTTTGTTATTTTTGTGTAGCAATTTTTTTAATAACAATGACGAATGGGGCAAAGTGAGATGGCATTCCCCACTTTGCTCCATACTGTGACATTAGAATTCAACATGTAAATTTTCTATTGCAGAATGGTCAGAACTTATAAAAGGAAAACGGCACAACAAAGTTGGGATCCTGAAAGGATGGCTTTAGCTTAAACTAAATTATCCATAGGCAGATGTAATAGGCCGAGTAAAAATGCACGTGCAAGTTAGTAAGACAAGGGAAATTTACGCTATCTCGGAGTTAGAGGAATATTATGATTGAAGCTTTGTACTTATTTCATAAAAACTTCTGATTTCATTAAAACTTCTTGCTAATTAATGGTTCTTATCATTATGTCTTCATAAGGCGTAAAGTGAGATGGCACCCACTCACTTTGCCCCCACGTGTGCATCTGTCTTTAAAACTGCATAAAAAATGTTATTGAAGTTAAGGAAGTTATACTACACCATTTTGTAGATAAAGGATCTGCCTAACTACTGGAGAGAAAGTAGCAAATAATATCCAAAATGGAAGGAGCAGGTAATAAAAGGACCTTAGGTATCCCACTTTGCCCCATGTTCCCCTATATATACAGGGTGGTCCCGAATTCATGGTACAAACTTTAATGGTAGGTAACAGGACATTGTAACAATGAGTTATTGAGGAATGTATAGTGTAATAAGTATATGTAATATGTATATGTATGTATAGTGTAATAGTAATATAGTGTATAATGTATGTATAATGTATAGCCGTTATTTCCCCTGTTTACGCCTCACCGCGTCTCTTTCGACTATACATTCCTATACAATAACTCATTGTTACAATGTCCTGTACCTACCATTAACGTTTGTACCATGAATTCGGGACCACCCTGTATATATATATTAATTATGTTTAAGAAGGGACATATTCGAAAATTATAAGAAAAAAAACTCGTATAAAAAATAATTCTGCGCATTAAAGGGTAAAACCAGCCCTTGGTTGAATAAAAAGAAAGGGAAATATTTATATAAACATTAAACACCCTTAATACTACTATTAATAATAACATTAAATAAGAAATACTGAAAAATATTCTAATTACACTGTAGATGGCAGCATGTGTCTATCCGTCTGCCCTTAGCTGCTTGCTTAATATTGAAATGAAAGAAAGAAAGAAAGAACTCTGTTCTGGCTGGCCGATTGATAAGCGAGCCGGCCACAAATTCCTCGAACATTTTAATAATAAATAAATCCTTCAAGCGAGTCACATTCGCACTTTTATCATTATACTATCTATTCCAAAATATTAGACATCCAACAAAAGCATCTATTTTATTATAATTATTAATTTCTAAATAAGAAACTCAATGGGGTACCTAACATATGACTTTCACTTACATTTAGCTTTTTTAAAAAACTAAAATAATATTTAATAAATAAATAAATAAATTAAGATTGGAGTAATTTGTGGAGACGGACTGATAAGTGAATTAAGTGGATATTGATGAGGCAATCCAAAAAAAGAAGAAGATAATTTACACTATCTTTTTATTAATAAAACCGACGTTTCGGAGGCTATTCCCTCCTTCTTCAGGGTTTTGAAAAGTCAGACACTGAAAAGAGGAGACAGAGAGGAATGCCGCATTGGATTTCCTTCACTGACTTTTCAAAACCCTGAAGAAGGAGGGAATAGCCTCCGAAACGTCAGTTTTATGAATAAAAAGATAGTGTAAATTAACTTCTTCCTTTTTTGGACTGCCTCATCAATATCCACTTAATAAATAAATTTTTTAATTGAAATACTAATTTAGGTATATATAATTCGGACTATTTGATGAAAAATCTACTATCCCTGATGGTCGAAAATTTTAGGTGTTCTTTTTACTATAATTTATTTACTGACTCTGCTATTGGTGTATTAATTAAAAGAACGTCAACTTTAAAATAAATATTTAATATTAATCTTTCGAAAATTTGTCCATTTTCATCTAACTATTTTATTTTAAATAAACTATATTTTCTAAAGTAAAATAAATGGGGGGGTAAAACCACTCCTAACTTTACAAAAAGATGATTTTTTTCCCCTAAAAATTTAAAATCAAACATTTTTTAATGCTTATTTTCTTTGACTGAAATATATTTATTATAAATGTTTTGAATTAAGATATTTTTTCTTTACCATGGAAAAAGTGTTTTTTTTTGCTTCTTTTTTTCAAAATATCTCAAAAATGGCTTAAACTATTTTGATTAAAAAATTTGAGCGAAACCATGGCATTTCGGTCTACAAAAAAGCCCAAATAAGAGAACATCAAAAAAATTATATTTTCGAGATAATAACTGTTTTGTCAAAATGTCTGATAGTCTATTATTTTGCCCGTTAGTCTGTGCGTTATCAAATTTTTGTAGACGAGCTAGCTCAAAAACTAGTCTGAATGACCGAAACCAAATTTTACACGTAGTTTTGCTCCGTTGAGATTAAGAGCTGATTAGATTTTAGTGCATATCGACCCAAAATTAATGGGGGTGGAGGGGGAGGTTAAAAATTAAAAATCTAGGCCATTTGAGCAAACTCAACCAAATTTTGTATACATAACCAGTGGGACCCCAGAAGTCTAAAAATATAAAAACTAACAGCCAAAAATGGGGGGGGGTCAAAAATGAAAATATAGGCTTATGAAACCAAATTTTGTATACATAATCAAGTGGGCCCCCAGAAAAATGCAAAAACTAACCCCCCCCTTACATGATTATAAATAATTTTATTAAATATTAAATATAAGTGAGGGGCCAGGTTGTATGGTAAAGTCAAGTGGATGGCCACATCAGAACGTGTCAGTTTATTTTATTTTTTTACTAAGTTTGCGACATTTTGATAATTCTAAAATAGAAAATTACAAAATTTAAATCAATATATATCTCTATATATATATATAAGTTACAGTCAAAGTGTAAGCAAAGCCAATGTGTACACTCATTAGTCAATGTATTCCTCGACTAAATCATTCAAAGTATACCTAAACAAATGTATTTATGAGTACTTTCACTAGACACACCTCTATCGAGACTTAGTCAAGTATTCACAAGATTATTTTACTATAAGGTGTTTTTTTTTCTTTTAAATTTTGGCTAACCACTATCATCGGAAATTGAAAATCTTGGCCATTTACCAAACTCAACCAAATTTTGTATACATAATCAGTGAGACCCCAGAAGTCTAAAATCACAAAAACTAACAGGCCGAAATAGGGGGGGGTTCAAAAAATGAAAATCTAGGCTCTTGTACCAAGCTCAACCAAATTTTGTATACATAATCAATAGGCTCCAGGAGTCTAAAAAGACAAAAACTAACCCCTCCCCTACATGATTATAAATAATTTTATTAAATATAAGTGAGGGGACCAGGTTGTATGGTAAAGTCAAGTGGATGGCCACATCAGAACACGTCAGCTTATTTTTCCTAAAAATTGTTTGGAAAAAGTTTTAATAAGGCTGGGCATAGAGTAATCAGAATTAGTTTTCAATTTTATTTTGAATTTAGTTTTTTTTTGGAACGAAGTTCCTTATGGGACGCCTCGGGGTGGTACCCTAGTCGGTGAAAAGTGTCCGTAACGTTAAATAAAAACAAGCGAGCCAATGCTCATGCGCGCGCATCCACTCAGCCACTCTGGGGGCGGGGCCTCTGGCTTGTGCTCTGGTCGGGAATCGATGCTGTTCGATGTTGAATCTTTCGATTCAACAGGTATTATTTCATTACCCTCCTCTACCTCTCTGCTTCTATTTATCGAAATAATCCTCTTTAAAAATTTTATTAATTTAATAGACAGAATAATAGAATTCAATAAAATGGCATCGAATTCAGAGACAGAACATTCAGAACATTTCGTTATTCAGCAACAAATAACAAAGGTGTGCTTACTTAATTAATAAATAAATGAAAATGAAATGAAAATAAATAAAAGAATATTGCAATAATTCTACTAATTTATTTATTATATTTCCAACTAATAGAAGAAAATAATCAATTAAAAAAAAATCTACTAAAGGTAAGCGTTATATATTAATCGTGGGTGTATGTGTAAAATCCCCGTGAATCCCTAATTGATTTCATAACTAATTCCTATAATTTATTTATTTATTTAATTAATTGAATTTTATTATTTATTTATTCTATTTAAGGAAATAAAAATTAAAGAAGAAGAAAAAATTCCTTGGAATTTGATTTCCAACGAGGATTTGATGAATTATTATTAAAATATCTAAGATTATTTATTTATTTATTATTAGAGTATCTATTAGTTAGATATTTATATAATATACTGAGTAAAACATTGTATAAATTCATATACTGTTTTTTCTCAAATTCAAAAATATTTCCATACAAGTTTGTTCAGTACCCACCTCTCCATCCCCTCCCTCGATTAGCACTCATGGATTTAATTTTAACATTTTTTTATTTTATTTTCTTTGAAGGAAAGAAATACGAAAAAAAAAGCCGAGTACCAAAAAAGGTATCGGGAGCGGGGGAAAAAAAAAACAAGGTACGGTATATAATTTATATATATTATATATATTATAATATTTTGCAGTGTAATTTTAAATACGACTGTAAAGTTAGTAGACATCAGACGAGAAATTAATGATTTTATAATCAATTTCAGTATCGGAGAAAAATATAAAAAAAAAAAACAAGTAGGCTATATCAACAAGAGTATCGACAAAGAATAAAAGAAAAAAATACAAAAGATCCAAGGTATGGTATGAAAATTATATACATTTTTAATAAAATTATTATTGCCATTAATAACTGTAATTAATTTTCGTACTGAAAATATACGGAGATTAAATAATGCACAGCGTCAACAAATTCTTCGGAAGCATAGAAAAGATAATGAAAACTTATTTTAGTTACCATAAAGCTATAGTTTCTATGATAGAACATAATTATGCTTAATTATTATTATTCATATAAATACCTGTTTCTTTTTGTATATTATTATTATTATATATTATATATTTTTATAAATCATTGTAAATAAAATAAAGGTGTTAAGATAATTTTATAAAGTAGTTTCTTTGCTTTTTATCGATAAAAAAATCATAATAAAAAATGTATACCCGAATAATTATTTTTCTTTATACCTAGAATAGAACTTAAAATTAATATTTTTATAATAAGGAACTTCGTTCCTATCCGGTGTCCTACGACACAGATCTAATTTTTTTAATATATCGATCAAACCAATATAGCTAATATTAATCGAATATAGGGCTATACAGAGAGGGGAGTCATTTTAGAGAAATGAATTTCATTTCAACAAAATTAAATTTAAAATATATCTATCTCTGCCATAAATATATACCTGTACCTATTCATTTAAATTGTATTTAATCTATAAATAGAATTCTAATTATAAAAACGAGATTAGTATCTTTCCAATTTAGAGATTTCATTCACCCACCTGTTTTAACCCCCGCCCCCTCCAAAAACACCCCCATTCACCCCTGTTATATTATTTGTATCTAACTTTATTCTGGTACCCATTTATTTATAAACCATTATTTGGATTGGTTTAATCTTTAATGGAAATTCAAGCCGAAAAAAGAAATGTCGAAAATTAACTCAGAGATGAACAAGAAATATTTATAAAGAGAAATTAATGAAGTTATCCTCTGCTTGTTGCAATTAAATATATTTTAATACCAATTTTTTTTTTTTTTTGAGACTGATCGTCTATTTTTGTTCATTATTTTATAGAAAAAAAAATAAAACCGACTTCAAAAAATTTAATGCAACAAATAAAATGATAATAACTTAAAAATAAAATAAAATCCACTAAAATGTATAAAATAATTATCTTATTTAGTTACAACTAAACGACGAAATATTAACATGAAATTACTTTTTAAAGTCGGTGCCAAACATAAACATTTTATGAATCGCACTTGACGGATTTTACTTAGTACGTTTGGCGGGTACGCTCGCTTATAGATATAGTTTGTTTGGCACCGACTTCAAAAAGTAATTTCATGTTAATATTTCGTCGTTTAGTTGTAACTAAATAAGATAATTATTTTATACATTTTAGTGGATTTTATTTTTATTTTTAAGTTATTATTATTTTATTTGTTGCATTTAAGTTTTTTGAAGTCGGTTTTATTTTTTTATAAAAATTATTTTTTAATTATAAATATTTATTTATAAGTCCAGGTACCCACAAAAACTTTTCTTAATCTTTCTAAAAATTAAAAAAAATTCTCATTGTATTACTCTCCTTTTCTCCCCCACCACTTCTCTTGACAAAAAAAACTTTCACCTGTAACATATTTCTAATTTTATATTCAGTTTTCTATTTAAACTCCTGATGATGGGCTCGTAACTCTAAACATATTCCTATATCGAGATAAAACTCATATAGTATTAACTTTTTAAGGAGATAGGTGTTGGCTCTAGGCGAGGGTGAACCGCGACCTAATATAGTGTACACCTACTTCCACTTTCATTTCCAATTAGAAGACAATAGATTTTCTGATGAATTTCACATAATTCCAAAGACGTGTACACCTAATTCTAATCAGCGGTTCACCCTTCGGATCCAGGTGAAACATTTTTAAATAATAATGAAAATTGCGTAAAATTGCGAGGTTGGTTTCACAAAAAAAAAATATCGAATTCAAAACTCATTTTTTGTTTTTTATTTTTAATATTTTGCAGAACCTACCTCCGCAATTATTATTATCATTTCCGTCCATAATTTTGTATTAATTTGCACGTTTTATAATAGTAAAATGTGCTAAATAAATAAAATAAGGACAGAGTTTTTATGTGTGACTTTTTTTTATCAGCCAACGTTTCTGTCGACTGTGCCGACTTCTTCTAACGTGGAATGAAGCCAACATATTTTGAAATTTGTGTTTTCTGATGGTCTTCAACGGTAACGAAGATAAAAAGAAAATTTAGTCGAATGTGTAATGACTATTTGAATCCTCAATCAGTTGGCAAAGACGACGAAACGTTGGCTGATAAATAAAATAAGCCGACGTGTTCTGACGAGCCCATCCAACTTGACTTTACTCATACAACCGAGGTCCCTCCTTATATTTAATATTTAATAAAAATTATTTATAACAATGTAGGGGAGGGGGGGTTGGTTTTTTGCATTTTTAGACTTCTGGGGTCCCACTGATTATGTATACAAAATTTGGTTGAGTTGCTCAAATGGCCTAGATTTTTAATTTTTAAACCCCCCCTCCATCCCCCTTAATTTTGAGTCGATGTGCAACCAAAATCGACAATCAGCTCATAATCTCAATGTTGACCAAAACTACTGCATGAAAATTGGTTTCGATAGTCACACTAGTTTTTGAGCTAGCTCGTCCACAAAAATTTAGTAACGCATCAGACTAACTAATACACAGACCAGACCAGATCAGACAGACTAAGAGACATTTTGATAAGACAGCTATTATCTCGAAAAATATAATTTTTCGATGTTCACTTATTAGAGCTTTTTTGTAGACCGAAATGCCATGGTTTCGCTCAATTTTTTTAATCAATATAGTTTCAGCCGTTTTTTGAGATATTTCGAAAAAAGAAGGAAAAACCACTTTTTTCATGCACGATTACAATACTTGACAATACCCTGTATGGTAAAGTAAAAAGTCACAAATAAAAACTTATCCTTATTTTCCTATTATAAACTTTCAAACTACCTTGCAATTTTACTTACCTTATTATTTAAAAATGTTTCACCTTGAACCGATACTTAACTCTTTAAAAATTATAAATATTTTATCTGCTATTTCTCTCTTTAATGAAAAACTAATAGGATTCAATTCTACTTTTGAACTGAAAAGCTTAAAAAATAAAAATAAAATGAAAATTGTATTTACTGGGCTTGGAATTTTAAGAATATTTTGGTTTATTGATTAATTGATTACATCATTACAAATCCCGAGAATATGCAACATGACGATTTCTCTTCGAGTAAAGAATTCCGGAGGTAAACTAGCCCCTCGTTCGGATCTCCGGGAAGGGAGCTACCTCGAGGAGAGACCATCATAAAAGGGAAAAATAAATAATGACTTTCTACGAGTCGGAGCGTGGAA
>JALMQS010000150.1:7626115-7683820 GCA_024734495.1 Forficula auricularia | reverse complement strand
AAAACATAAAATAAATATTAATAAGCAAGCCAAAACAAGCGAAAACAAAATTTATAATAATATTTAATACAATCGGTAATATACATACACCATTGTAAACCAAATGCGCCAAATTAATGAGACTTCTGTTGTTGAATACACTCCACTAATTTGTCTATTTCCGAACTTCACAAAATTGAAATAACGATACTTAAAGCTGTTCTTGGGGCATGCAAAAGCCGATTAGTGAGTCGGGATTACGTTGCTTCGTTTTAATATTGACCAAATTGTAGAAAATCCTTTTCGCAAGGATATGTGGAAGCAAAATACAATAAATGTCTGTATGGCGATGGTGAACAGGTGTGGATATTCCTCACGAACATGTATCCAAAACTGTAACAAATTACTTTACCATTCAGGGTAACACCCACAAATAATAAAAGAAGAAGAAATCGAACAAGAATGGAATGCTATGAAATCAAGCCTGACTGAAACAGCCAACGAAGTCCTTAAATCAAAGAAAAACGAAATTAAAAAGCCATGGGTAACAGACGAAATACTGCAACTGTTTGACGAACGAAGAAAATTTAAGAACAGAAAAGACGAAGAAGGGAAAGAAACATATAAAAAATTAAGATGGAAAGTTATAAGAGAATGTAGAAAAGCAAAAGAAAAAAATGATTCAAGAAAAATGTAAAGAAGTCAACGAAAATCTAGTATTGGGAAAAGTTGATGTAGCCTATAGGGCAATAAAAAGAAATTTTCAAGAAGACAAGCCAAAAAGCAAGAACATAAGAGATAAAGGAGGCCACATTATTCTAAACGAAAACGAACAGGCAAATAGATGGAAGGAACACCTAGAAGAACTCTATGGAGAAGAAAAAACAATGAACCCAATAGAAGAAGAAGAATCTGTGGACGAAAACGAATTAGGAGACCCCATACTCAGGTCAGAATTCGAGACAGCTTTGAAGGAACTAAAAAATAATAGAGCACCCGGAATAGACAATATACAAGCTGAAATCCTAAAGAACTCTGGGGAAAAGGCACTTGACAAACTCTTTGAACTAATTAGCAAAATCTATAAATTGGGAATCATCCCAAAAGATTTCCAAAAAAACAAAATAGTCACACTTCCCAAAAGACAGGCGCGGATAAATGTGAAAATTTCAGGACCATTAGCCTAACCTCACATGCCTCCAAAATCCTAACCAAAATAATCCAGAGAAGAATAGAACAAAGAGTTGAAGAAAATCTGGGGGAAGACCAGTTCGGCTTTAGAAGAAACAGAGGCACCCGAGAAGCAATTCTCTCTCTTAGACTAATAATAGAAAGGGCTTTTATCAGGGAAGAATCTGTCTACATCGGATTCATAGACCTAGAAAAAGCATTCGATAATGTCAATTGGGAAATTATGTTTAAAATATTAAAACAGGCGGGAATAAAATTCAGAGAGAAGACTAATCTACAATCTATATCAAAACCAGACGGCAATTATAAATATTGGTGATGAACACAGAGAAGCCAAAATAAAAAAAGGTGTAAGACAAGGATGTGTGCTGTCACCCATGATTTTCAACTTATACATAGAAGAAGCGATTAAAGAATTCAAAGACAAAATTGATACAGGTATAGAAATCCAAGGTCAAAAGATCGCTATGTTAAGATTTGCCGATGACATTGCCCTTCTAGGAAGCAATAAAAAAGAATTAGAGGACGCCTTGAATGGAATTAACCAAATCCTAATAGAAGAAATCAAAATGAAAATAAACAAGAATAAAACCAAGGTCCTAGTATGTACAAAAAAAGAACAAACGAGACAGGAATGCATCAAAATTAACCAAGAAAACCTAGAAGGAGTTAAGGAATTCCGCTACCTAGGAAGTAAAATAACATGGGATGGGAGGAGCAAAAACGAAATTAAATCAAGAATTGCCCAAGCAAAAATGGGGTTTAATTCAAAACAAAAACTACTATGCTCCTCCTCAATCAGCTTAGCAAACAGGAAGTTGCTATTGAAGACATATGTATGGAGCATAGCCATGTACGGGTGTGAAACCTGGACAATTAGAAAAGCGGAGAGAAAGAGATTGGAGGCTTTCGAAATGTGGTGCTACAGAAGAATGATGAATATCAAATGGATGGATAAAATTACAAATGAAGAAGTTCTTGGAAGAATCGGAGAAAGAAGAACCTTGTGGAAGAGTCTGAAGAAGAGAAGAGGTCAGATGATGGGGCACACACTGAGACATGGGGGACTGCTTAGGGATATCTTGGAGGGGAGGTGGGAAAGAAAAGGGGAAGGGGAAGAACCAGATTAGAATATTTCAACCAAATAATTGGGGATATGGGATGCCAGACATTTAGAGAGGTTAAACAGCTGGCGGGGGACAGAGTCGAGTGGAGACGGATTGTTGCATCAAACCAGTCTTAGGACTGTATACTCAATGATGATGATGATGATTCAGGGTATGGTCAAGTATTGTAATCGTGCATGAAAAAAGTTTTTTTTTTTTTTATTCATTTTTTCAAAATATCTCAAAAACAGCTCAAACTATTTTGATTAAAAAAATTGACCAAAACCATGGCATATCGCTCTACAAAAGCTCTTATAAGTGAACATTGAAAAAATTATATTTTTCGAGATAATAATTGTTTTGTCAAAATGTCTGTTAGTCTGTTAGTTAGTCTATGTGTTACCAAATATTTAGTGGACGAGCTAGCTCAAAAACTAGTGTGAATATCAAAACCAAATTTCACACGTAGTTTTGGTCTATTGAGATTAAGAGCTGATTAGATTTTGGTGAATATAGACCCAAAATTAAGGAGGGTGGAGGGGAGTTAAAAATTAAAAATCTAGCCCATTTGAGCAAACTCAACCAAATTTTTTATACATAATCAGTGGGACCCCAGAAGTCTAAAAATGCAAAAAGTATCCCCCTTCCCTACATGATTATAAATAATTGTGTATTAAATATTAAATATAAGTGAGGGGCCAAGTTGTATGGTAACGTCAAGTGGATGGCCACATCAAAACGTTGTCAGCTTATATTCTTGAAAATTGAATTCAAACTTAAATCATTTATCCAATTCAATCAGAATGTCATCGTTGGTTGGTGATAATTGGTATTATCCCAGTTATTATAGGGATCTAGAATCCACAATTTTTCTGCTATCAATTTCATTATTTGGAAAATATTTGTCAAATGTTTCAATTAATTTTTGGAGATGACATTGAATTAAATAATTTGTATGTTCTTTATCAAATTCACAATTATTAAGGGTTAATATAAATATTTAAATTTAATTATTTAGATAAATGAAAGTATAAAACTTTTCAAAAATTAATGATATCTGACCAAAAACATAAATGTGAAAAAGATATTTTGACCCCAGAAGGGGTTTGGGGGGGGGGCGCACGAATGAAAATTATCAAATAACTCCTAAACTATTAATCCTACAGCAAATTTTATGATAAACAAAGTTGTAGGGGATGTGATTTCTGACAACTTTTGTTTAAAAAAGCTCCCAAAAAAAGGGGGGGGGGGGGTGAAAAAATGTAAATTTTTGCCCTTGGAGCAAACTCAACCAAATTTTGTATACATAATCTCTGGGCCTCTAGAGAGCTAGAAATGCAAAAACTAACCACCCAAAATGGGGGGGGGGGGTCCAAAAATGAAAATTCTGTCTCTTGTGCCAAACTCAACCAAATTTTGTATACATAATCTGTGGGTCACTAGAAGGCTAGAAATGCAAAAACTGGGTGCGGGGGTGGGGGTGCTAGGTGGGTTTCCGGGGGTGGTGGGTGGGAGTGGGGTTCGAGGGCTGGGGGCCCAGGGGGCGTGCCCCTGGCTAGCAAGAGTGCCGCCGAAGGCGGGCCTTGCAGCTAGTTGGATATAAAACTTTCCAAGTTAAAAATTTAATATCAAAGAACGGAACAAATTTTCTTTTAAATCAATTGAAGAACGTTGTACAGGGTGATTCAATAAGGGTGACGAGGTACCATATCTCAGGAACTAATAATCGTAGAAGTTTGGGAAAAAATCCTTCAGAGGAAATCGACCAAGAAAAATTGCTGGAAATATTTTTTAAGTTCATACGTCCACCGCTAGGTGGCTAAATAGCTTCGATCGTATAAAAATGCAATTTTCTCAAAAATTTTCCAATATAAGTTTAGAAATGAATACTCTCACGTTAATGCCACTATAATAGTCCATCTTTTTGATAAATGACTTTTTATTGTAGGACGTAAAATAAAGGCGGGAGTTGATGCTAAACTTTTATGGACTCTAGAGTCTATAACTTAAGTTTGACTTAACGGAAATTTGTTAACAAGGTCTGGTTCAAGAAAGGAAAGTTTGGTGAATAAAATAAAAAACTACCATGCCATTTTAGTTCTTGCCGCTCTCGCTAAGGGGCGTGTTTTATAAAGTTAACCGTTTTATTGATTTTGCTCCAAAATCTTAAATAGAACCGTATAATTATTTTATTAGATTCAGAAAGTAGATCAAATTTGCAATAAAACATGTTCAAACCACATGTCGATATCTTTTTTCGTTTAACAGTTATTGCTTAAAGAATATTTTATTAACGAATTTATCAAAGAAACAAAATAGGTAATTGAGTTTTCAATTTTTTTTTATGTTTCGAAGTCAAGCATGCCATGGACAAATAAAAAAACAGTTTAAAACTTTGTTCTTATTTTCATCTAATCACAACAATAATGATATAACATAACAAACAATAAAATAACAATTAAAACATTAACATCTATTTGTGAAAAATCGCCGTTTCCATAGAAACTGTCAACCAAGTCTTTCACGGCCTTCTAAGAAATTAGACATTTTTGAAATTTAATACCTACTCACAGGCGACACAGAAAAGCGTTATTATCATTATTGTTGTGATTAAATGAAAATAAGAACAAAGTTTTAAACTGTTTTTTTTATTTCTCCATGGCATGCTTGACTACGAAACTTAAAAAAAAATTTGAAAACTCAATTACCTATTTTGTTTCTTTAATAAATTCGTTAATAAAATATTCTTTAAGCAATAACTGTTAAACGAAAAAAGATATCGACATGCGGTTTGAACATATTTTGTTGCAAATTTGATCTACTTTCTGAATTTAATAAAATAATTATACGGTTCCATTTAAGATTTTGGAGCAAAATTAATAAAACGCTTAACTTTATAAAACACGCCCCTTAGCGAGGGCGGCAAGAAGTAGAATGGCATGGATGGTTTTTTATTTTATTCACCAAACCTTCCTTTCTTGAACCAGACCTTGTTAACAAAATTCCGTTAAGTCAAACTTAAGTTATAGATACTTCAGTCCATAAAAGTTTAGCATCCCCTCCCGCCTTTATTTTACGTCCTACAATAAAAAGTCATTTATCAAAAAGATGGACTATTATAGTGGCATTAACGTGAGAGTATTCATTTCTAAACTTATATTGGAAAATTTTTGAGAAAATTGCATTTTTTTATACGATCGAAGCTATTTAGCCACCTAGCGGTGGACGTATGAACTTAAAAAATATTTCCAGCAATTTTTCTTGGTCGATTTCCTCTGAAGGATTTTTTTCCCAAACTTCTACGATTATTAGTTCTTGAGATATGGTACCTCGTCACCCTTATTGAATCACCCGGTACATCCCTATAGCTATGATTTAGCAACTGCCATGGAACTTGGAACCTGTTTAGATCTCAACTATTTTGTCGGCTAAGCCCTTTGTACAGAACTTGGCCCCTTTTTCACATTTATGTTTTTTGTCAGATTTTTATTTCGGGATGTCCTATAAATTTTGCTGATTTTTTTTTCAATTTTAATAATAATTTGACAAGTGATCAGCAGGGGTGTAGTGGAGCGGGAACGAGTGGGAACGGCGTTCCCACACTGGTTTCATTCAGTAAAAAAATATAAAAAATAATAATAATAATAATAATAACAAATAAAATTAAAATCACTTACGGCGTTCCCACACTGGTTTCATTCAGTAAAATAATAATAATAATATTAATATGAGGCATCAGCACCCATCAAGGGCGGAGGGGCGACCGCCCCCCCCCCCCCCCCCCATAGAGGCCCGTGCCTGGCAATTTTTTTTGTTTGCGTCTCCGACCCCCCCCCCCCCCCCCCCCCCCCCGCTTGGACAATTCGATCGCGGCACACTTCCGAGATAAAAAGTATATCTAGCGTTCCCACACTGAAAATTTTGCCACTACAACTCTGGTGATCAGTTAACTATTCTAGAATTTAGATCATGCAATCATAGGTAAACAGAAATTTGTAATTTAATTAAAAAAAAAATTACGAAAATTATCAAAAATCATATATAAGTAAAATTAAATATCAGAAGGACCATCACCTGCCTCGGGAATCTAATCCAAGAGCCAAAAAAGCTATCCATGCAATTGTACTAATGTTAATAAATTTATAGTGAAATATTTACATACATCTTCATAAAATTTTGCTGGCGACTAATTAAAAATTCCAATGCATAATCTTACTACATATTTCAATCAAAAACCTTTTGATCTAGAAAGGTGAAACTTAACACAAAAGTGCAGCTAATTAATAAAAACTTAGGTGCCAAATTTCAGCTCATTTGTTAAAGGAGTTCGAATGCTTCTGATATAACACTAGCTACAAGGCCCGCCTTCGGCGGCCCTCTTGCTAGCCGGGAGGCAACGCCCCCTGGACCCCCAACCCACAAATCCCTGCCCCTAAAAGTTGTCTGAAATCACATCCCCTACAACTTTGCTCATAATAAAATTTGCCATAGTTTAGGAGTTATTTGATAATTTTCATTCGTACGCCCCCCCAAACCAGGCGCGGATCCAGACCTCTGTTTTGGGGGGGGGGGGGCGGTCGCCGGTATATAAGATCTACTTTTGATCTCGGAAGTGTGTCGCGATCGAAGGGGGAGAGAGAGGGGTCGAGGCGCCCCCCCGCACATAGAACTTTGTTTTCTTCAATTTTAAAATTTAATGTTATAAAAAAATAAAAAAAAATTAAATAAACATATAAAAAATGTTCATCTCCAATGCTTTGGGGGGGCGGTCGCCCCCATCGCCCCCCCCCCCTGGATCCGCGCATGCCCCAAACCCCTTTTGGGGTCAAAATATCAAAACGTTATATAGCTAAAAACGTAAGTTACAAGACATCTGATGTAAATATGAAATTTCTTAATAATCCCTTCAGCTGTTTTGACGTGAATCGTGCGCAACTTTTCGCGGAAACGACGGAAACATATAGACAGACAGACAGACAGGGATTTTGTTGAGGGTGTTTTAGTTCATAACTTTGCTTGAAACGTGTGCAACCAAAATTTGGCGGGATTTGGATCAATGTACAGACGAAACCTTAATTTTATATATATAGATAACATTCGATCGTTTTTTCTAAACTTCTAAATTTTTGATCCAGAATTTCTGAAGCTGAAAATCCAAAATTTAATCACTCCTTTAATTTGGAAATACAAATGTTTAACCATTTAAAATGTGTTTATTTGGTTCCTTAATTATAGATAGTGCTCACAATAAAGGAATGTTACTCTCATCTCCGGTTCTAGGAACGAGTCTCTTCGAGCTAATAAATTAAAAAGATTGACTGGTGGCCGTGCGACCGATAAATGCAACAAATATAAACAATGTTTCATAAGAATTAATTATCTGGGACCTTGCCTTCTTAACTATTTTGATAATTGGAATCTAGACAGACAGAAAAAACGCAATGCTTAAAAATTATTTTTACCAAATTTCAGACATTTCTGAACACCAATAAACTTGTATAGATCAAGTATTATACGTATTTGAACAAGTTTGGACCATCCATTCTGAAATTAGAAATTGTTTAAAATTTCTCTAATGAATTCATCTGTACACTGCTTATCCCAAGCACAAGCTTGTATTATATATACCTGGATTATACCTTTGAAGACCTGGTACGTGATTTTATCAAATAGATAATATCCTTGTCAAAAATTCAATTTGCATTTTTGACAATGAAGGAATCTCAGTCACTAATACTGTCAGTTTAGCTTTCAAATTCTTCTTTTCTTTATCTAAAAGGGTTGTTCTTAGGAATCCAGGTAAAGTGTTTTGCATATTGAGATTAAGAAATTGGACAATAGATGAGGACCTTTTTTCCGAAATTTTCTGATTTTTTCTTTGATATTTAAACATCCAAATTTTTCTTTGGAAAAACAATTTTTAGTTATTTACATACATTATATTTGCATTTATTAACCTTTTCTTTTCTTTTTCAAACTGTACAATGGGTTCTACCTACTGGGAAGCTACTACCTGAAAAAGTTTAGGGACAAGTAGGATAAAGTTTTCTATAAATTCTATGTAATTCCCGCAATGTTAGATAATCCTAATTTCATACTCATTTATATTAAATCAATAGACCGGGAGCTGGATGGAGTTGAGTGTGCAAAATATGAGGACCGCACTTTATCAACTAATATTAACTGAGAATAGCTCAAAAATTAATAATCCGGATGTTACCGGCCAACTTTTTGGTCCAATTTTTTTATGGGGGGGGGAGGCTCTTACCTATAAAGGAAATTGATGAAGTGAAGTACATGCTATGGAGCCATTTTAAGGATTATTTTAATTATAATTTTTAAAAAATGATAATAGGTTGTTAAATGAAGTGAAAAACAAAAATTATACTGGACCGTCGCTTAGAACACCAACTATTCGATTTATAGATATCCAACATTTTCCATGACAGGAAATGGTCAATATTGTCAAAAAATTGCAGTTTTTCCTTCATAGAATAAAAACCAATCAAGGTAGAAACTTGATTTCTATCTCATTCTCTAGGAAATATTATTGACTTGAACGTTTACTTGGATTTCTTTTTTATGAAGCTCCTAGATTTATAGATATCTAGCATTTTCCTTGACACTTTTGAGGATTCGGATCATATTCTGTCCGTAAAATGCTGGATATCTATAAATCTAGGAGTTTTATAAAAAAGTGATCCAAGTAAACGTTCAAGTCAATAAAATTTCCTAGAGAATGAGATAAAAATCACGTTTCTATCTTGGTTGGTTTTCATTTTATGAAGGAAAAACTGCGATTTTTTGAAAAATGGATCATTTCCTGTCATGGAAAATGCTAGATATCTATAAATCTAGGAGCTTCATAAAAAAAGAAATCCAAGTAAACGTTCAAGTCAATAATATTTCCTAGAGAATGAGATAGAAATCAAGTTTCTACCTTGGTTGGTTTTTATTCTATGAAGGAAAAACTGCGATTTTTTGACAATATTGACCATTTCCTGTCATGGAAAATGTTGGATATCTATAAATCGAATAGTTGGTGTTCTAAGCGACGAGTGATAATAGGTTGTTAAATGAAGTGAAAAACAAAAATAATATTGAACCGTCAGCTTAGAGCACCAACTCTTAGATTTATAGATATTCAGCATTTTTCCATGACAGGAAATGATCTATTTTTTCAAAAAATCGCAGTTTTTCCTTCATAAAATGAAAACCAATCAAGCTAGAAACTTGATTTCTATCTCATTCTCTATGAAATTTTATTGACTTGAACGTTTACTTGGATCACTTTTTTATAAAACTCCTAGATTTATAGATATCCAGCATTTTACGGACAGAATATGATCCGAATCCTCAAAAGTGTCAAGGAAAATGCTGGATATCTATAAATTTAAAAGTTTTATAAAAAAGTGATCCAAGTAAACGTTCAAGTCAATAAAATTTCCTAGAGAATGAGATAGAAATCAAGTTTCTACCTTGATTGGTTTTTATTCTATGAAGGAAAAACTGCGATTTTTTGACAATATTGACCATTTCCTGTCATGGAAAATGTTGGATATCTATAAATCGAATAGTTGGTGTTCTAAGCGACGGTCCAGTATAATTTTTGTTTTTCACTTCATTTAACAACCTATTATCATTTTTTAAAAATTATAATTAAAATAATCCTTAAAATGGCTCCATAGCATCTACTTCATCAATTTCCTTTATAGGTAAGAGCCTCCCCCCTTAAAAAAATTGGACCAAAAAGTTGGCCGGCACCATCCGGATTATTAATCTTTGAGCTATTCTCAGTTAATATTAGTTGATAAAGTGCGGTCCTCATATTTTGCACACTCAACTCCATCCAGCGCCTGCACTACAAAGTGTTTCTTTATTTTCTTGCCTCGCAGTGGACCTATCCCACTAATTTTGCAATTCTTTAATTTAAAAATTTATTAATATTAATGAGATTAATTTATAACGTATTGAACTTTATTCATTCGCACTGAGCTAGGTCCTTCTGAGTATTCGCACTTTGAAATTTCTTTACGTAAATGTCAACTGTGCCTGCTCTCAGTACGCTCGAGTAAGCTGCGATTCTATTAAGTCAAATATGACATTAGCGAGAGTACTTTCTGGTACATTAGAAGTTGACGGAAAATAGCTATATATTAAAAAAAAAATCATTCAAAGGAAACTCGCATTAATTCAGTTATTTTTTATATCTAAATTGGAGAATCTTTTTTGAATTATCCAAATCCACCAATTCTAAAATTGAAAAATAGCGAAAATTTTCTTGTTTATTCAATTTATTTTAAGTGGTAATAAATTTAGTTTAAGACATTTCATATCATCGATCTGTTAGGATTAGTATATTTCTATTAAAATCATTGTTATTTGTGAATTAACTTGATCAAAAAGTTTCAGGAATTTATTCAGAAAATCAAAAATACAAATTTATTCATCAAAATCGATATTGTCCCATTCAAAGTACTCCCCATCGACTGCAACTTATGTCAGTGCTTGATCCAATACTCTAAACATTTTTTATATTTGGTTTTCGGTATAGACTATCAGAGCCGTTTTCGATTTTTAAGATTTTAAAAATGAAATCGTCTTTGAATCAACGAGCTTGTATTAAATTTCGAGTTAAAAACGGTGCTATAATGTTGAAGAAGTGTCTCTATTGAAAACTTTTATGTGTGGCCCAAGTTTTCGTAGTCTGTCAAGGATGACGAACTCAGTAGACATCGAAAACGGCCGAAAACGTCTATAAAATCAAAGAAATGATGGCCGAAAACTGCAAAATGACCATTGGGCAGCGAACTTGAACATCGCTTATAAATCCGTTCAAGACATTTTGTTTAATGATTTGGGTTTGAGAGGCCAAAAATTTCTGGGAATAACGTAATTCGCGCTCGAACAATGCCATCGTTATTCGCAACTTTTTGACCAAGAACTGAACGAATACCATCCAACAGCCACCGAATTCGACTGATTTGGCTCCCTGCGACTTAAAAAATCGCTCCGGGGAACCCGTTTTAGCAGCCAAGTGGAGATAATGAAAAAATCGAAGTTGGCTCTGATGGCCAAACCGAAAACCGAATATAAAAAAAATGTTTTGAGGATTGATCAAGCGCTGGCATGAGTGCGTTGCAGTCGATGAGGAGTAGGTACTTTGAAGGAGACAATTTCGATTTCGATTAATAAATTTGTATTTTTGATTTTCTGAATAAATTCCTGAAACTTTTTGATCAAGGGGTTATATCTATTATCATTTGAAAATAGCCGCAAAATAAGAACCCAAAACATCTTGAATAAACTAGAAAAATTTCAATATAGGTTGTCCAATCAGAAAAATCTTGGTTTAAGAAAATCATTATTTTTTATTTAATTACATTCTATTTCAATTAACGGCAGCTTGAGGCTTTTTATTCATTCATATTATATGTTATTAATACTTGATTAAATCAAATTTAGGGAACGCGGTGTTGGTTTATAGGGAAACATTGTTAAAATTAAATTAGGTTGGAGTTGGTGATGTTTCACAAGGAGTTGATTAAATATTTTTATTATTAGTATAGAAAATGAAGTGTAAATATAAATTCGATTTTTTCATGAAAAAATACAAAGCATACATTTTTACAGATCTTTACTTGTCCTCTAGTCGAAAAAATTGTTTTTTAGAAAATGTCTATCTACATAGGTATGTGTTACCGATTTCCCGAATAAATCATTGAATCGACTGATTGAATGTTGAATTAGAGATTGAAAAACAATTTGAATTGAGGCCGATTTTTAAAACACTTTATTTATTATAATGTATTTCTGTTATGAATAATTTTTTATCACATGAAGCATTTTTGCAGATTTTGAAGTCTTGTGACTAATTTTTTTTTAACAAAATTGTTAAAGCCGTTTTTGAGAAATTTTCACAAAAATTAAAACGTATTGAAATAAAGTACTGTGATGCCATGTGGACCCATGTTCATTACAGATCATGTAAAATATAATAAATTGTATTTAAAAAAAAAATGATTATTAATCGTCGTTTCCCCAATCAAAATTCTTTCCTTGTTAAGGACCACTATTTTTTCTTAATTTGAATATTGTAAATTTTCCCTCCATTTTTCTTTGAGGGCGGGTTTGTAGTTTGCACATAAATAAAAAATGCCTTAGGAGGGGGGGGGGGGGAAACTCCCACATTTCCTTGGACTACCCCCACCTTTATCCGTAATCTTATGTTTCAATTTCTAATTAATTTTATAAACATAAATATTAAATTTATAATATTATTCTTAATTTTTAGTAAATAATGGTAGAAGCTCTTTTTTTCTTGTTAATTTGATATAATATAATATTACTTAAGGGTGAATGTCAATTTCAAAAATGCAACCAAGCGCATGCGCGTGGAATAGTTCAGAAATCTCCCAACGCATGTGAAGATGGCATGGTTGTCCTAATTTGAAAAATTACATAAAACCATTTGGCTCCTGAATGTCATTATCGCTAACGTTTCCGACAAGCATTAGAGGCATTTGAGTATTTTTGTACCCACGTGGGAAATATTAAACGTCGACCAATCTTCATCTTCGAGCATCATCAACAAACTAAATATTTGCAATCTGTCAAAACAAATTGCAACGTCAAATTAATTGTTTTTATGCGCTAATTTATACGCCGTGTCAAATTTCGCTATTTTAATATTAGTTGTTTTTTTTTTTTTTTTATTTTTTTTATTTCGGTTTTTATTTTTTCCTTTGGTGACATCAATTAATTTACATCATGAAATTTACTAAAGGTAAGTTTATTTGTTAATTATTTATTTACTTGTTTATTCTTTTGTTAATTGTACTCTTTCTTAATATAAGTACATTTCTAATTAATGTAGTTTGATTAGGAAGGCATGGGATGGCATTTCTCGGGTTCCAATGTCATCCAGCATGCTTTCTTTCAGTTTGATAGATGGCAATCAGCCCACGTGGTTAGCCATTAGACAGGCCGATGCTCCACTTGCAGCGGCCAACCCAACCAACCAACCCAGCAAGGTTAACCCGCTTCATTGACACGAGGCTTTTTCAAAATTATCACATTGTCACAATACATTTCTATCATATTCTTATTTTTTTTGCATTTATAATATAAGTATACAGTTTTTCAAACTAATAATGTGACTTGAATATTTATATCTTCGAAATCATGGTCTTGCATTTTGCATTTTTGACTATTCGAAAAAAATATTCAATATTTTTACATTTTTGAAAAATTTATTTTGACAGGGTTAGTTGGTTTTCGAATATATCTAAAATTAGAGAAAACGTGGTAGACTGAGAGAGCTTGTGTTGAAAATCAAACCACAATTTTAAAACATTATTTTTTTTAATAAGTTGTTCTAGGGAAATAAGGACAATTATGCGAATATTTTTTATTTTATTCCAACGTTTCGTCAACTTTGTTGACTTCCTCAGGGCTCAAACAAATTAACTTCTTTGCATATTTATGAGGAGAATTTTCTAGGTTAGGTTAACCTAACCTAGAAAATTCTAAATAAAAAATATTTCCATAAGCTATACAACAAGTTATTAATTTAATCGATGGACATAAATAATCGAAATAATTATTTTTTTTATTAATTTGATAATTCACTCTCAATATTCAACATTTCAAATGGGAGAAAAGGAGTCTAAACATCTGACGTCACGCCATTGTTTAACTTCAAAAAATATATTTTATTATTAGCAGGGTTTTTTTTACTTACGGGGAAATATTAATGTTGTAATAGTATTAACTAAACTAAATGTAGTTACTAAGTTTACAAGTTATTCTTGGAATGTGGAAAAGGCACACACACCCACTCTTTTTCTTTTTCACTTATCCATAGCTTGAATTGGGATAAAAAACATTGTTTTTGTTCACCCATGGTTTCAACCAAACTCAAAAATATAGTATTCAATTGAGAAATGAATGGAACACATTCCAAGGATAAATAAAAAGATGATTCTCAATAAGACTTTTGGAGAACTTTTTACATTTTTGAACCGACATTTGAAGGATCATACCTCCTTCAGAGTTTATAAGACTATACATTTTTGTTAAGGGAGAATGGTGTAGGTTCTTGGTCAAACATATTAAATAAAGTAAGGAAAATTTTTTTAGAAACTTGAAAATTCAAAATATAAATTACTAGGTAGGTTTTACATAAATATATTTATGGGAAACCTACCTAGTATTTTATATTTTAAAAAGTTTCTAAAAAAAATTTCTTTACTCTGTATACATCTAACAATTTACATTCTTGTTTCCTTTATATTGCTCATTAATATAATAGAATTCTATTAATCCCAAAACAAAAAATAATATTATACCACCCATGAGCACTGATAAAGGAAACAAAAAGGAAAATTGTTACATGCTTCCTACATTGGACCCTAAAAAAGTGAAGATAATCCGAAATATCGGTTCAAAAGAATAAAAGGAAAATTTCGAATAAATCTTTTATTGGGAATAATCTTTTTATTTATCCATAGACTGAACAAAAGAATGGTCAGTTACCTGCTAACTCTATTACGACATAACGAATTTACCTAAATCCATTGGGGTATTTTAACCCATAAGAAATAACAGATAAAATATTTAAATTAAATAAATTAAAAATTTATAATTCCAGCAGAAGACACTCTTTTTTATCTCCTTCAATTTATTAAAATTCTGCTTCTCTCGGCAAAAAACTTTCAATTTAAAATAAAATATTTCTAATTAAAGACTGATGATGTATCTCAAACCTTCGAAAATATAAACAAATAAATTATATATATGGTATACATATTTATATTTGATACATATGTATGTTTATTTGCTTCAAGTTAAGGACAACCTCATTGATTAGTCTTTATGAATCAACAATTCTGCTACTTTCTGCTAAACAAATCGTACAATTTAACCTTTTGTTGCTTGTCTTACCTCTTCAAAAAATTAATTAGAAATGGTCCTTTTTGCTATTTTATCAATATAAAGTAAAAATTCTTGTCATTGCAGAAAAAATCGGAGAAAAGTTTCTACAAAGATTATATTATTGTGATAATTTTATAATACATAAAATAAATCTTTATAATTTATATTATTTTTTAATTTTCTACATTTTAGTCCAATTTTAATTAGTTTTAACAATAATTAAAATACACTTTTCATATTTATTTTTATATTAATAATCTCTCTTGCTTATTCACTCATTCACTGCCTATCATACATAGGATGCAATATCTAAAAAGATGTGTTTCAAAATTTCATTTCAGTTATGATTTTTTACTACATATTTTTAATTATTTTGAGTGAACAAGTCAAATGTCCCACCGAGAGTATGTCAAAGTCTGGTCACTATAATTAGATCATTAGCTTATACCCCTGAAGATGATTTAATAAAGAATCCAAAACACTGAGATTAAACAATTCAATTAGGGGTTATTTTTTAACGAAACTCAGATTACTTTCTTCTCATCATATTATATTATTATGGAAAAAATCGGGGATTGAGGAACAAAAATTTGATTTATAAAAAATGTTTTTCTTTCATTCGTATTTTTTTTTTAGCATTTAATCTTGAGGAAAGATTTTAAATAAATTTAACGAAATATATGTTGTTAAATTTATTTCAAGTTAAACTATTCCCAAAAGTATAATAAAAGAGAAAATTTTTTGATATTGTTAAATCAAATAAAAGAAATTTAGTTTTAAGGTAGTTCTTTCGCGACAATGCACACAAAAAGTTTTAGCCTCATAACCACTATACATACGAACGTGCTAAAATTTTAGGTTATGTTTTTTTAACGTGACTGTACTTTTCACACTACTATATCCAATTTATAAATGAATCGTTTCCAAGCCATTGATCTTCCCTCCACTAAAAATAATCGCCCAAATATGTATATTTTTTAAGATACTCCGAATATATTATTCTAACAAATATTAGTTTTTCATCAAGATGGTGAAAGTCCTTCAATGAAAAAAATAAAATAATGATCATTTTCCCACCTTTTCCCAATCTATGTAAAAAATGTCATTTTTAATTGGAATTATTTCATAAATCGTCTTCAAATTTTAACAGTGTGTTTATTATGCTTTTAATGACATATATTCCAAGTCTCGGAAACTTCTTGAATTTTTGCATTTATGAAAGAACTACCTTAAAAACAAATAATTTAAAAGTCTCATGTAATATATTGTAGCATGTAGCACGTTCTAGATGCCGGGAAAGGTTGAAGGCTGTCTGGCTGGTTGAGTGCAGGGGGCAAACAACCTGTCATGGCTGCCCATGTGCCCATGCTACGCGCTCAGAACCACATGTGCTAATTGAGTTTTTTTTTTTTTTTAATTCTCAATTTTAATGAAATTTCTATGTTGTGCTCAAGAAGCCAAGCCACTTTTTTTTTTACTTTATTTTTTCTATATTCCACTTTCTTGTCTTTGATTGATTATACAAATAACAAAACGTAGTAGGGGGGATCTTGGTGAAAATCATTCTACTTAGACTCTGTGCTCGCTTATGTATTTGTACAAATATTTAAAAAAATAATGATGACTTATGAGCACCATGTGACATACCACATTTTATTAAAATTATTGAGGATTGTGAATGGAAGGCAGTCAAGGATAAATAAAAAGTTGAATCCTAATAAAAAAAGATTTATTGGAAACTTTTATTTTTACACTTTTGAACCGATGTTTCGGAGGATTTTCCCTCCTTCTTCAAGATTCAAATCGTCAATAAAGGAAGCACGTAACAATTTTCTATGACTCCCTTATCATATTTTTTGTCTTGTCATCATGAATATAATATATTCTTGAAAATACTGACATCCTTCCTTCATTGACATTTTGAACCTTGAAGAAGGAGGGAAGATCCTCCGAAACGTCGGTTTAAAATTGTAAAATAAAAGTTTATAATAAATCTTTTATTTGGAACCATTTTTTTTTTATTTTATCCTTGGACTGTCTTCCATTCAATCCTCAGTTTTATCTATCTATCAGTATCTCCGAGAAAAAACGTAATTTTATAAAGAATTATTAAAATGAATAAAAAGTAATATTAAAATTAATTTTAGAAAATATACTTATTACCTCATCATAGACATACAAACCTAAGACTAGTTTGACGCAACCACTCAACTCTATCCTTACAACTCTAAAAAAAAATCGTCTGTGTCTTATTCGGAGAAAATGAAGAAAAACTTAAATTTGTCTAAAATGCTACTTTTATGGATGAGCAATTTAAACCAAAACTATGCTATTTTATTTGGAATAACCAACTCAAATTTAAATTCAAATTTCTGAAATTATTCACTTTTAACTTATAACAAGCAGACTCGGAGACAATGACACTTTAGACTATGATAGACTACAAAACGTGAAATTTTTATGAATACTCCCTATAATTATCTTATATTTCCAATATTACAAAATTAAAAGTTAAATTGATCTTATTATTAGAAGATATCAAAAAAGAGATTTCTAGTGACTTCTCTAAATTATAACATTTAGGGAAAGCGGTGTTGGTTTATAGTGACATATTAAACACAGGAGTTTTTGAAGGGTTATAGAGGAGTTTCATAAGTAAAAATAAAAATTAAAAAAAAAAATTTAATTATATTTTTGGAATTTTATTTTAAATACTTTATACATATTTCGGGGTTTTAGCCCATCATCAGTCTTTTGTAAACTCAAACTCCTGATGATAGTCTTTTAGCTTTCATACCTGAAATATGTATCTGTATTTTAAATAAAACTCCAAAAATACAATTAAAAAAAAAAAAAATATTTTTATTTTTACTTGTGAAACACCTATAACCCTTCAAAAACTTCTGTGTTCTCTAAATTAGCCTGAATCATAAATAATAAAACTTAAACTATCGACACAAATACAATTCTTATGGTTCCATTCAAAAGTAAAACGTGACCTTGTTAGTGTCGATACTATTATGTCTGTTAATCAACAAAAAATAAAAAGGAATTTGATATCCTAATATTTCAAAATCTGTTCCTCCTATTATATCCTTTTTAGTTTTACATAAATTTTGACCTTACAATTTTGCTCTAAAATAATGAACAGTGATTTACATAAATGTTTATTTTACATATTAATTCCATAAGTATCGGCGAGACAGTCAAAAACTCGAATAAGGGAAAGCAAAATATATTTTTTTAAATAAATTCTCTCTAAAATAGCGAATCTATAGTAGGTTATGTATTAAATTTGCGGCGTTGATCCCGGAATTCCTACCGGGAAGTGTTTGGTGTCCATCTGTCAGACATCTACTATGCCATGCTTGTCTTTGAACCCCTACCCGCGTCGTTGTCATCGTCGTCGAAGCCGTCAGTCTCTACCGTCGAGTTCCATTCCCCAGGCGGGCTTTGGCCTCGCGAACTTTTAATAAGCCACACGCGCTTTGCTTTGTGTGCAGGCTATAAATAAAAATACCTGCCGCGGTTTGAAAAAGCATCCCAACCTCGTGTCTCGGAGACCACAAACCTCTTAATTAATTTGTCTCAATTTGAATCATTTTCCAAAAAAAAAGTTATTTTCCCTTTAACTTTCCGAAGAGACGGATTGATTCCCTCTCAGTGGATTAATGGTCATTCTATTAAACTGCTCGACCTCCCCCAAAGCGGAGGGGACCATCGGAAGCTTGGTCTATTCCCAGTCTGCTCTTGAAGTATTTTTAATCACATGGCAAATCGAAACTGTGGACTCCAAAAAAAAATTGCATAGAATATTTTTAGAAAAATTTCAAGGTGGTTTTCGAAAAAGAAGGGGTTATCATTACTTATTTTTGAGACCGTTAGGTTTCTACTCTACCTGACAATACATGTTGTAAAAATGGTCAAACTTGTTAAAACACTCTGATAGCTTGCGCTTGTAACCAAAGCGGGCCTGATTGGAACAGACCTTTTAAAACCCTTCTAAAGATTATTTATTTTTTGTTCTTGTCGACAAGAAAGAGACATTTCATTTTCAAAAAGACCTTTGGAAACACAGATGTTTTAACAAATAAATTAAAAGAAACGATAAGATAGGAATTTTTTTGTCTTAAGCAAAGAAGGCTTATTTTCGTCTTAAATAATATTTGGTTTATTTCTTTTTTAAAATTTCACCAACATTTATTTTAAATTCAAATATTTTTAAGTTTTCCTTCACTCAAATTTAAAATATATTTTTACTTTACCATACAGGGTATATATGGTCAAGTATTGTAATCATGTATGGAAAAAAATGTTTTTTTTGCTTCTTTTTTTCGAAATATCTCAAAAACGGATGAAACTATTTTGATTAAAAAAAATTGAGCGAAACCATGGCATTTCGGTCTACTAAAAAGCCCTAATAAGTGAACATTGAAAAAATTATATTTTTCGAGATAATACTTGTTTTGTCAAAATATCTGTTATTCTGTTAGTACATGCGTTTCCAAATTTTTTATATTGTTATAGTGTTTTTGATTGTATTTATTATAAGAAATAAGTAAAATTATTTTAAAAAGTACTTACCTATCGGGAAAAAATTATTTTATCAATTTTTGGAAATTGTCAATCAAATTATTTTTTACTAGGTATGGCAAAGCCTCTTGCCGGTCGGCCCTTGATTGAATTCACGCAATTTTTATTCTATTCGCTCATCGTGTTTATAAATCTATCTAACGTGAAAATTAATTTTCAACCATTATTTTTTCTGTCTGTGTGTATGTCTGCCTGGATTTCGATACCCTCGATAACTCAAGAACAAAAAGTAGTAGAAAGTTCATTCTTGTGCCAAAATGTTTATATTTCCAATGCGGAGAACTGGTTAGATTTTGAACTCTCTAGTTTTAGATCTTTCGATTCATAAATGCACAAAATATAATTTTTTTCTCAATTAATTAAAATAAAAAAATAAATTTCTAATAGATTATTTTATATAAGTTTATTAGGGCGGTTTTGACTGACAAGCGTATTAAGTCTTGACATTTTTTTAACTTTTTCCTCCTTTTTCTCTCATTTCACAAAATTGTGAATGGTGACCTGAACTGTTAAGTAATTTATAAAAGTGATAAGAATAAAAATCCATTTTACACTAAATAATTGAGTTACGAAAAATTCTTAAACATTTGTTCTTTTCAAAGAGACAATCGTCTTCTTATTAAGGAAGAAGATTATGTCAGAACAGGCCTAACTATTTTGATTCAATTTCAAGTGACATTGACACGCAAAACTATTTATAACTACGTAAAAACGTTCGTATAAAATTATCGTTTAAATTGGTATCTATGTGGGGGGTGGGGCTATGTCATTTTAAAATAATGATTTGCTGAAAAAAAAGAATAATTAATTTTGTTTTAAGGAACTGAATTTCCATTTATTGCTATTTATTTAATTTTTAGAATGAATCAATCACAAGGTTAAAACTCAAAATAAAAGTGAAATTAATATGAATTTTTAATTAATTAATTTATCAGGTGATAGAGAATGTTTTTTGTCTTGGACCACTTATGGTTAGAAAATTTTCTACTTTGTTCACGACGTTTTGGCTTTTAAAACCCTTTTATAAGGCGAAACATAAATAAACGAGCAAATTTTAACCAATTTTCTAATTGCTTAGCTCGTCTAATGTTTTAACCACCAAAGCTTTAATCAGCTAATTTAATACTTTTCATATCTAAAATATTCAAATGTTACAATACATTTTATTTACAAAATCTTAAAATATAAAATGGTGAAATAACTTTTTTTTGAAGTGAAATTAAAATTGAATGTAAATCTTCTTATTTTATTATCTAGTGCTGAAGATGACTTAATCAAAACATTTACACCCAAATTCAATTTTTTATAAGATTTATTTATTTATTTGTTTTTGAATAAAGAAAATAATTTTCTTATAATAAATGCTGTCATATATTATAGTATATTCCATTATGAAATTTTATTTATTAATTTTTATGTATTAACTATTAATACAAATAGTAGAAAAAACTATTCTAAGATTAACACCCGAAACGTCATTTTTATTTAATATATGTTTCCTTTTAATTCTTTATTTTTTCGTACGTTTTATTTTTAAATTGACTATACCTATAATAATACTTTATTTACCTAGATAAAATTTAATACTTATAGGTACGTTATTGATGTAATAATTACCCCATTATATTAATATCTATTTTGTTATATTTGGATAAATTAATATCGAAGAATCTACGGCATCCGTATTAATCTAGTATCTTTGAACAGCCATGACCTCGTCATTCCCTAGGCACAAGGGCAATCTTATTCCATTTTAGTGATTACACTTTTTTTTCTTTCATATTAGATAGAACTTTTAATATCAAAATTTACTCTTTACACTATATTATACATATATATTATTTTGTTCGTAAATTGTTTTTTTTATTCGTGAAACAATCTTTCATTTATTCAATGATAGAGTTTTTACTTTATCCAATGCGAAGCATGGGGAAAGTATTGTAATCGGTCTCGTTTTTAAATACAACTGAATCGTTGATTTATTTTTTCAGATACCACATATCACGCCGGTTGTAGATGTAATGATTAATAAATATAATTTTCTCAATCATATAGATAAACTATGTACATTTTCAGACTAATTAATAAATAAATTGAAGGAAAAGGTAAAAAAAAAGAATCAACCTTTGGCAATTTCAGCTAAAAAGCGAGCTATTTCAGCTAAAAAGCAGAAATCTGGCACAAAGCTATAGCTATAGTTCAAAAGCACCCAGAAATAATGATTCAATTTTTTCTAATGAAAGTTAAGCAGTGAGAAAGCCCAAAATCTAATCAGTCCTTTGTTTTGGCACCAGAACCAACTTTCTACGAACTTTCGTTTTGGGCCAGACAGATAGAAAAAAAATCACGCTTCAGGTATTCCCAAACACGAATAAGCAAAAAACAAATTGTAAACTTTGGAGTAAATTCAGTAATTCAGCCGCTATCTCACCGTGTGAAAAAACTACGCTAAATCAAAATTTTAATGCCTAATGTTATCATGTTATCACTTATATAAATATAAATGCTATTTAGTTAACGAGTGTTTTATATATCAAATTATCTTGAAATCATGTAAAATTGAAGCGATTAAATATAATATAATTATATAATAGTTTTCTGTGATAACATCTTATCTCTTTACAATCGAGGAGAAATCTAAGTGAAATAACCATGACAATTAAATATATGATTGAGGAATGGTAGAGTGGGGTGGTGGGGGTAAAGGGTGAGAATCAACAAGTGTTTTTATGTTATCTCTAAATCTTTTATGTGAAAATCATTCCGTTTAATCAGCAAGAGCCTCCTTTGGACTATTTATCAATAAATGTTGAGTTTATCGAAAGAGAAATTTCTGCTTAAACCACCTATAGATTGCACATTTTTAATGAGAAAATCTCATCAGAATGCACGACGTTTCGACACTTATTTCTGAAGTCGTTTTCATGTGCTGTGGGTAAAGTGTATTGAAAGACTGAGAGATTATTCTTCTCTTCTCCCAGGAATCTCAACCCTTAACTTAAATTTTTGTTTATTTACTTATTTTTCAATAAAATAGTTCTTTTTGAAAGTTCATGTATCAATTGAAGATTTAGTGGTTTTGTGATTGAAGGCATTCTCAGTGTGGTAAATAAATCAATCTTACCTTTTTGAAAATATACTTGATCATTCAAAAATTAAATCTAAACTTAAATGTTAGTATCTCGCGAAGTGCATTTAAAACTTTTCCAGTTCATAGTTAATATATTCTTGGCAATTTTTAGGGATCCATACGAACGTAAATGTATCACTACCAGGTCTGTCTGTCAGTCGGAACATTATTTTATTTATTTTTTTATTTATAGCCTTTTTGATTACAAATTTTTATAATATATACAATAATTACAATAATAATTTTACATAGTATTTGATGGAATCAGGCCCCTCAAGTCATGCATTTAAAACTTTTCCAGTTCATAGTTAATATATTCTTGGCAATTCTTAGGGATTCATACGAACGTAAATGTATCACTACCATGTCTGTCTGTCAGTCGGAACATTATTTTATTTATTTATTTATAGCCTTTTTGATTACAAATTTTTATAATATTTACAATAATAATTTTACATAGTATTTGATGGAATTAGGCCCCTCAGAGCATAGGTCTCTCCCAACAGACCATTGTAGCTCTTAATAAATAATCTAAATAAGATACACATAAGTAAATTCGTTTGACCTAAAATCCAAAATCATATTTTAGAGAAGTCAAGTTTTTTGACGGGTCAAATATAAAAAAATAAATTAATAATAATAGTTCTGTGGTGTTGTAAACAGTTCATTAGAAAGAATTTAGCTAAATTTTTTAAAATTTAATTCACTTTAAAATGACTCCATGGGGGGAGGGGGGGGGGGAACAATTTTAGACTCTTTTTTGTATTTGTTTTAATTTCGAAAGGGTTGGACTTGGGGGGTCGGGTAGGCTAGGATAAGGACTAATTTTATTCTTAAGTATTTTGGAAGATATGATCCTTTTTCTTATCTCTACAGAAAAATTTAGTGGCTTATATATTCACTTTATAAACATGTAACTAGTTGATAGGCCAAAGACAAGAGCAGTGAATTCTCTTACCAGAATATAAAACACGGATTCTTATTGAAAATTACGATAAATTGTCATTGAATTGTCATAACAAGTCGTTGAAAATATGCAATTTCAATCTAAAATGTTAAATAATAATAAATAAATTTGCATGATTTACTATTGACGATTTATATTTTTTGGTCTTTCTAAGTTCAGAACTTGCAATTCCAAATATATAATAAATTAAATTTTGTAGCTCGTAAACCAATAAGGTAGTTGCTTAAATAATGTTTTCAAGAGAAAATAACAGAGATGGTCATCTATTAAATTCGAGATGTTATGGATTATTTTTATTGTGTTATAAGGGTTGTTTCACCCTTTTTGAACATCTTAAAAATCGAATAGCAATGGAACGGCTATTCCTAATTTATATATAAATAACAAATGTCGATAATTAGGGTTGCCATAATTCCAAGCATTGATATGAGACGTTAATTGTTAAACAAATAAAACATAAAAATAGTGGATAGCTCTGATAAAAACTCACTAAATTTTAAATAATCTAATAAAAAACACTTAGAATAATACAAAAAGTTGCAAGGCTATTACTTTTTAGCCCAGTCATATTTTAAAGTAGATTTTACTTTCGCAATATCATTTTCTTCTTTCACATAATTTTAAAATTATAATGACAAATTAAAATTGCTTGTCTCCACTGACAACCTGTTTAGGGAGAAAACGAGATAAATAATACGGGACTGAGTAGTGAAATACGGTGACAGCCTCGTATATTTGGGACGCATAGCAACCCTACCGATAATAAAAATTTTAGGGAAAATCAAGAGAGAAAATAATCTGAAAAACCTCTGATTTAGTAGATGACAACCCCTCTTGATATTCTCTAGAAATTTTAAAACTACTACTATAGGTATTTGTCTTTTATATAAAGGGTGTTCCACAGAACTCGTTCATTAAAAGTTTTCATGGAAGGAGGTTCAGAGAAAATTTTGAACGTTGACATACTTAAATATGTTTTGGAATATGCTCTTTTTAAATAAATTATTAACAACTTTTGGACACTTTCTGCTTTGCATATAAATAAATAAGATCTAGACGAGTGAAATTTAAAATATTTTTTATTTAAAAAACTATTCATTTTAGGTATAGGGACTATTTAAAAAACTCCTATTGGATTTTCATGTAGAATTCAAAAATACTAAAATTTATGCCATGTCCCATTTGAAAAAATTGAGTATTAACAACTTTTTGATTTTCTGAAATGATTATTATGGTCATCTTGAATATAAAATTTCAATTTTTATGATTAATTAAGATTCTTGAATGTCTAATTAAGTGTTCTGATTGATCAAATTAATTATACAAACAATAGTTTAATTATTATTAATTTTTAAAGATGAACGCTAAATTGGTAGATTTTACAAACTATCAAAAATAACTCAGAAATGATAAATTTTAGACATCAAGTGCATTATACAAAATCATCTTAGTTTTTAACACTTAATCTAATGATGTAAAAATATTTGGGGGTTCCATAGAAAATAAGAAAGTTGATAGTGATTGCGGCAAAGCATAAAGTGTCCAAAAGTTGTTAATTGAAAAAGAGCAAATATGCTTCCAAAACATAAATGTGTCAAAGTTCAAAATTTTCTCTCAACTCCTTCCATGAAAACTTTTAATGAACGAGTTCTGTGGAACACACTATATATGAATAAATGTTATATATTATACCATTATTAACCCTTTGCACTAGTATATATTCGATAAGGCTACCAATCAACTCGGAATTTTTTCGATAAGGCTACTACCCATCAACTCGGAATTTTTTTTCATATTCGATCCAAAAGAAAATATAATTTTTTATAATTATTATATTATACCATTAATAAATATACTATATATATTTGTCTAGATTAATTTGTAACAACACTTAGAGAAATTTCTCTAAAAAAATTACCGTCTTGCCTAGAATCGAACCGACGAACTCTTGAACTAAGGGCATTAGCTTAGCTTAGCTTGATTTAGACTGTGTCGAGATAATATTGTATTTATTTGAACTCGAATGAAAATGAAAAAACACCAATAGATTTTAAATTAAGAAACATTAAATATATATTAATTAACGAGGCAAATTTGAAATATAATTGTCAGCTCGGATTTTAAACTGATGGGTCCAATCGATTTTCATTAACCAGGCAAATTTGAAATATAATTGTAATTTTGAAATGAAAGACTCCAATTCATTTTAAATTAAGAAACATTAAATATATTTTTTGTAATTAATTAAATTAATTGAACCGCGTAAATTTGAATAATTTCCATGATTCAGCCTGCGAATTTTTTGCAGTTCATAAATCATTTCATTATTTTTGTTTTGAAAAGGAAAAATGAAATTTAAATTTAAATATATTCATAATTATTCCCCCCCCCCCCCTCCCGCCACTCAAAAATTAAAGAGGCGAAACTTTTAAGAGACGATGTATTTTCGGTAGTTTACGGGTATACATTTGGATTGTGGTTTTTTAAGAGGAATAAAATTTTTGGACCGAGGCGCTGCCCGCCAGGGCACCAGCCCGGAGGGCCGAGCTTCGAGGGCGTGCCGAAGGCACGCACGAAAAGCTCGTACCTATATATTAGGCGTGGAAACCTGGGTATATATGTAAGTCCCACTCGTTCGTTCTTGGTCGCTTTTATTTGATAAACTCTTGATCTTTTCCTGTTTTACTCTCCAGAAGAAGATTCATCCCCATGTGAGTTGAGAGGGCGAGAGGTGTCATCCTATCCTTGTTGCATTGTGGCTCGTTTAGGTCGGAGGTCTTGTCCCATGGTCCCCGCCCCGCCTAAAAAACACTCGTCTATTTCCGAACTGACTGTGAGAGAGAAATCGCCGCCCACCCTGGATATATTGCCATCTTTAAGAGGGGCAACAGGTGATCGGCGTCGACTAATTTATATAAGAGCCTAGCTAATGCATTGCTTCAATTGATCGCTTCTCTCTCAAACTGTTCCGATACTTCACTCTCTTTTAATTGCTTATTTTACATTGAAATTTATTTATTTTTTTGCATAATATCGTTTATAAATATATATTCAAATTGAAAATGTATTTCTGAAAAATAATATTTATTTATATCTATCTGATTTACGAATGTCAATGTCATATTAATTTTTTTTTTTTTTATATTAAAATCAAATACATATTATATAAATTCCAAAAATATAATTTCAAAGAATTGTGTAAATGCAACTTTTCCCACAAATAAATAAATAAAAATAGTATAATCAATCCTCTCAGTAAGTTTTGCTTGCGGGGCGGCATTGAATACACTTAAAAATTAAAAAAAAATCTATTTGCTTATTCGTGTATTGAAATGTCTCAAACAACTAAAAGTAGGGCTTGTACAAAGTTCGTTCTATTATCAAAATGTTCGTTTTGTTTTTTAATTTTTTTAATGAAAAAAGAATAATCCTTCAAATTGCAGTAAATGAGAAAAAATGGAATTTTTGAATGGTCGTATTAATAAGCAGCCTATTTATTAAAAAAAAATTACTAGGTAGGTTTCACAAAAAATAAATATTGCTTATGACCTTATGAGCAAGGCTCAATATATATTTCTGGTGACGAGCCCATCTCCTAACTAATCATTATTATTTTATTTATTTTTTTGTGAAACCTCTCTAGTAATTTATTTATAATTATGTTAAATGTTTCATGAACGCCATTCACCCTAAAAAAACAGCACATTTATATCAAATTCTAACTTTCTAGCTAGATTAAAAAAATTGCCAAAATTTGCACAGAGCTTACGCTTTCACTTTTTCCTCCTATTTTTATCTTATATTTTTTTTTTTAGAAACTCTAAAAAAATAAGATTTTGGTTCTTACTTTTGAAACATTTTTAAAATTACACTAAAGCCGGAAAGGAACTTTTTTTAATTATGATATACAAATTTTTCTACTGAAATATTTCATTTAATGCATTTAGTTATTAAAAATCCATGGTGTGAATAATACTCACTGTCAATTTCAAACAGTTTACTGAATGACAATTTTTTTTTGAATAACTTAATACCCAGGTATACTAACATACGTAAATTAGAACCAGAATGAATCCGCTGCTCCTTTAGGAAGTTTAAAAGATTAAATAATTCCAAATGACAACTGAAGAAAATGCAATGAAAAATAATCACACGTTATATAAATACGCTTAAGTATGTACTATTCTCATCGTATAGAATTTTGGAGTGTTCCCAACTTTTAACAAACACTATGTGGAGTGCCTGGAAAGTTAGAAGACATGTTCAGAAATAGAGTGTGTCTTTCATTTCGGACGAAAAGTCGAACAGGTGAAAAATGCTAAATAACGTTATCTACAAATATTTTGTTTTCCCAACATAAAGATACCAATGAGTCAATAAACTTTATGTTCATTTAAATTTAAAATTTTTAACATTAATCGACAGCTTAATTAAAAATATCTAATGGTTTTTTTTTTTGTTTTGAAAATTAAAATTATACTCGATGAAAAATGAAAATTCAAGAAATAATGTTTGACCTTAAATCAAAACCAATTTCTCGACCAAGGCTAAAATTTTAATGTCTGAAAATAAAATATTAAACTATTCTAAAGTTAAATGGTGGAAATTGGAAAGGGAGAATAGAATACCATATGTCAAAATGGTAAATTTCTAATAAATTTGAAATTCAATTTAGATATCACCTAGGGAGAAACTTAAAGGGAATAGATTTCGAAAGACACCCCAAAATCTTAGAGCTATCCCTATCTCTACCCATATTTCAAATTTCATTTACAGAGAATTTATCAATTTTGAGATAAGATTTGAACAAAAAAGAGTAGTCCCATTAGCAATAATCACACTTAAGTTTTCACGCTTTTTTTTACATAGGTTTGACTTCATTATCTTAAGTACATATATAAAATTTCATCCCTCTACTTGGTCGAGAAGTTTTTTTTAAATTTCCGGGCAGACCTTAGTCGTCATCCATTTTCTGATTTCCATAGCTTTTTATCGATTTTAACTTTTCTATTTTCCAAACAAAAAAATACGCATACAATATTTTTAATTAATTGATCATAAATATTAAACTTTTTATGTATCCACTCTTTTGGAACTAAACATTTTTATTAAACACCTTATTGAGAATAAGGATCGTGTTTAATACAATAAATGTTTGTAATATTACAAAGGAGATTTAAAAAATTGAATCACAGTGCTGTTTATGGTAATTTATTTTAATTAATCCATTTCCGAGTCTAATTTAACATTTTTCTAATAGTATGATTATTTAAAATAATAAATAAATAAAATAAAAAATTGCACAGGAAATTAATTGATTTGAATAAGAAGTATCCAATTCAACACGAATTAGAAGCAGAAGGAAAAGAAATTTCAATTAGTGAATGAAGTGAGATCATTGACATTTGGGAGAATTTAGAACACTATATTTATATTTATTTTCGTGAGTATAAAGTACCATATAATTAGTGATCAGTTTCGTGTACCTACTTTATGACGAAAAATTAATGTGGTGGTGTTCTTCATTCCGTTTTTAATAACTATATATCCTTAATTAATATACATTTGAAGGAAAAAGTGAGGACTTTACCAAGGCAGAGGTATATGCTTTCTTCAAATTTTGCAGTGTTATCGTGTCCAGCTAGAGTTAGCTGTCCTACTAATGAATTTAAATATAATAAACTATTCAAAATGAAAATTATTATTAGATTGAGGTTGTTGATGCTTCACAATTTAAGACCTTATTCATTACTCATTATAATTAAAAAAAAATATTTACTATCAATCAAATCTGCATTCCCTAAGTTTTATTCAAAATATATTTTAATTTACCATACTATGATGAAGTATTGTAATCGTGCGTGAAATTTTTTTTTCTTCTATTTTTGAAATATTTTGATTTAATAAATCATCCTGTTATAATTAAAATTTCTTAATTTTAATATAAAAAATATTTGTAGTGAACCTTTAGTGGGTTAAATAAATACTAAACCAATCATTCATAAAGTGTAATATCATTTAAAAAAAAAAATTTTTAAGCAAGAGAACTCTAAATCTATAATCAGTTCTTCGGTTTAGAAATACAAAAATTTCGACAACAGGACGAAGATTATATGACTTTCGGTTCTTTAGATTAGTGTTCACAGACTCGCGAACAGAAAATTTTTTGACATCAGGTCGAAGATTATACGACTTTCGGTTCTTTAGTTTAGTGTCCACAGACACACGAACAGAAAAAAAAATGGTTGAAAATTATTCTTTCCACGTTCCGGACATTTTTAATCACAGTGAGCAAAAAAAAAAATGAGTTAATTGAAAACTCTAGAACCTCCCGGACATAGCGAGTAATTTGTACTTTCACTGTTTTACTAGTTTCTCAATATCGCTGTTACCTTTTCTGACTAGTGGTAAACTAGTAAAACAGTGAAAGTACGAATTGCATGGTGAGGGGTACAGGGTAGTTGTTAGCCCGGATTGCCAAATTTGGCTCAATTCCCGATGGGGGAACACAACCCTTCTGGCATATGATTAAAATAATCCATTTCATCTCGGATCTAATAAATGACAATCTCTTGTGATTTCCTTAGAAATTTTAGGTCTACTTTATCGGCAATTTGAACTCTTATATTCAAAAAAAAGAATATTGCTTATGTGGTTATACCATTAATTCAAGTAAATATAATAAATAAAATATCGTTTAATTAAAATATTATACATAAAAATAAATCAATATAATTATATACTTCACCTAAATAATAAATAGATACTTATATAATTCGATTTATTTGACCCACTTAACCCAGGAGCCAGTGTTGCCGTTTTCTGGATGAAGAATGTAACAATGGAGATGATCTCTGACTGGTGGTAAAACAAAGCGAAAACAAGTTCTGAAAACGTTAACAATGGTCTCCTGTTGAGCGGGTCAATGCCTCATACGTGATATACATACTCATTTGATTGATTTTTTATTTAAATTATTATAATTTGATTGTTATTATATTGCACATTATGTATGTCTTATGTACTAATATAGAAATAATGATAATTTTAATTATTCATTTTAGATACATTAGGCAGATTAAATACTAATTGAAATTAAAGATAACAATGATTGAAATTGTACTTCATATACACATATAAATCGATTATATAATAACAAGATTAGTAATCTATGTATAAAACAAATCATTTAAGTGAATTTGTTTTTACATGTGAATATTTATATTTTGATTTATTTATATATCTATAGAACAATCAAAAAATATTAATTCATCATCAATTCGTTTGAATTTTTGTAATTCAATAAAAAAATTGAAAAAAAACTAGTCGATACGGTTCGTTGAAGATAAGAATAAATAATACTTTTACTCTATTTCATTGATACAAATGATACTTTTTAAACTCTGTATATACATATTTATATTTACCTAAATATAAATTGACATTCGCCGCTTGACATTTGTCAATCTCTAAATAATTCTTTAATAAAAGTATTATTTACTTAAACAAAAAACTTCAAATTAAACAATCTTATCAATATATTCCTTTTATTTAGATTATTAGTTTATTACTCGGTATACCCGGAAGGTAGGAGTCTGCCTCCTTAGATCATTAAAATCCAACTACTACATGCCAAATTACAAGTTCTTAGGTTTATTAGAACTCTTAAAAATCATTTTGGCCACCCAAATCGGGTTAAATAACTCACTGTGTACCGGTTGAAATTCTGTGAGCTGAGTTATTTATGGTACTTTTGTTTGAAAATTTTTAAAAACATAAAATATATTATAGGTATAGTTCTCTATTCATTGACTCAATAAAGACAAAACCTTTCTTTCCAACTGAGGATTGAATGGAAGGCAGTCCAGGAATAAATAAAAAGATTATTTCCAAAAAATACTCTTTTTTGGAAGGTTTTCTTTTTGAAGTTTTTTAAAACCGACGTTTCGGAGGATCTTCCCTTCTTCTTCAGGGTTCAAAATGGTCAATGAAGTGAGCATCTTTAGCAAATTGTTTTGAATACAGAAAGTACTCGAATTACGCGATTAATTGGTTCCGAAGGATTTCCCGTAATAAAGTAAACATTTTCAAAATTTTCTTTACTTTATTTAAAATGTTTCACCAAATTTATTTATTTTAATCGCCTAAGTCGAGGACTGACTATGTATTGAACTTCCCCTTTTCCTATTTGAAAATTTAAAAAATAAAAAAAAAAAAACAAAAAAACAAAGCAATGTGAGGCATACAAACCATGTTTTTATTACATGAATTTATGTATTTTTTTTTTTAATAATTGCCTTCGCGAAAATTAATGTAATAAAACTAGAGAAAAATTAAATGAAAATGCTTGCCGAGGATTGGTTCTTTAGTTCCTTTGGGCCCCAATATATGTTTTCCATTTTGACAAGTTTGTACTTATTCTTTACCTCCTTTGCTTGTTTTGTTTGTTCATCTTTCTTCCCTTTGTCCCGAGGTTATAGAATTGCTGAGATTTTTTGTATGGAGGGTAGTTTTTCCTTTCTCCGCCGGTCCGGGTCCCAGCTTTTATGACTCATGTGTTTCCGATTTGCACTTCTTACATTTTTTCTAGAGATTTACAAGCCCAATTTTTGATTTTTGAAATATAATTTTGACACATTTCTGACTACCTATTAGGATGTTTTGCAAATTTGTTTTTCTTTAAAAAAATTTCACTTTCATTTTTTTTGTCACCATTTGCATGTGTGAGTTTTAATAAATCAAGCATAACAGAACAAGTGGGGACTCATTAGGGTGAAGGCGCCATATGACCTGTCGCTTTTGACACCCTATGCCTGCTTGTCAGCTACCTTTGTTTAGAAGAATAGGCATATCCATAATAACAAACTCTCTTTACATCAAAATGAAAGGAGCCGAAACGTTTTGATTTTCGTGGAAAAAGTGCACTCAATGGTCAGCGGCCTTGGTATGTTGAAAGCTCCAAAGATCTCGGAAGTGAAGCCACATGTAGTGTATTAAAAATGTACAGTTATATTTTATTTTATTCCAATCTCATATGTTGTAATTTATTAGAGGGGACGGGGCTAAATTTTCGAATATTTATTGTTTAGATTATTAAATACGCATACGTTATACGCTAGTACGTCTCCCTTAATCCTTTCACTCATTTCATAAATAAAACTGAATTATTTTAGCACACTTGGTTTTTTGATTTTTTTCAAAGATTTTTGCTACCTAGATTTCAAAATTGTGAATGGTCTAAATATAGTAGAATCTGAGTGAGTAAATGGTTTAAGGGTACATAAAAATGGGCAATAAGATAATAAAAACTACAAAATTTTATATTATGTTAGATTAAGGTTTAATTTTATATGATGAAAATAATTTATCTCCACATTTTATTAAAAATTTATATAGGTATATTTTCATATTGGAATCTAGTTCTATATACGATTTTATTTTGATAGGTATTTTACACGATCAAAACTAATGAGTTTTATATTGTGGGTTCCATTTAAATATGTCTGTATAGGCGCTTCCCCCCCCCCCCCCTCAAATACTTTTTTATATTCGGTTATTCAAAGTTAAAATGTTCTAAGGAATGAGTTTCATACAATAAACAAATTAGAGAGCCAAAAAATTTCACTTTTCTATATACGTATATATAGTCATGACAATTTGTAGTTTAAGAATTATATCTGGCTTTGTGATTTAACACGAATACTTTTGAAGCATCGGACCTCCCCATATATATATTAAACATAAAGGTATATGAGTGCAGGTCATCTAATTCAATTAAAAAGGGATATTTTAAATAAATTAAAAAATGAGCAATGGCCAAATTGGGAACTGGTTGTAGGTAGGACAGGTGCTTGATTACCTGTTCAGAGATTCTGTGAATGATGGTGGTCATAAGTAATTAGTATATAAAAAAAATTATTTTATGTCGTCTATCATAAGAACTTTGAAGAACACTTTTCACTTACTATTATTTATTTTTCAAAATTTTCAGACAAGATTTTGATAAATTTTACAAAATATAAAAAATATTTGAAAAATTTCTCTTAAAAAACAAACAAATAAATAACATTAATCGCGACTACCAATTATAATTTTAGATTTATACTATTTCTGTAATTACATCTCTCACAATCACTAAATTAATACCTATGCTCATGCATTCATCAATCTAATAGATCAATTTAACAAAACTATTGAATTTTTAATTTTAGAATAATTTACTCTATATAATATAACTAAAAGATATTTCGAATGTGAGAGTGCGAAGGTTTTTGGACCAAATAGTAAACAAAGATTGTATGCATCTGTTATCAAAGATAACAGACCTATAAATCAACATATTATATATATATATATAGAGAGAGAGATGGATATATAAATACAGGTAAAATTCTTTTATCTGAAAATGGTCCAATCTTCAACAGGATATAGACAAACTTTTTGCATCCTTATCATATAAAAAAATTGTGACTTATGTACACATGAGACTTCCCCCTACCATGCTTTAATAAATAAATAAATTTGATATAAAATTTAATCAAAATATATATATTTCAAAAATATTAAAAAAAAAATTTTTTAACTAGTATTTTAATAAAATTTAATAATAGTTAACCAAGGGGAATCGAATTCAAAATATTTTCAGACAAACACGTAAATCACTGGCCTTAGAGAATTCCAATCGACATAATATTTATATACATTACCTAAAGAGCATACAATACTTAATATAATAAAAAATAATAAAAGAATTTAACCTTAAAAGAAAAGAAAACTTCCAGTCGAGGGGTGAACCGCGATTGGAATTAGGTGTACACCGTCTTTGGAATTATGTGTAATTATTTGGGAATTCATTAGATAATGCCCCTTCATCTATTGTCTTCTACTTGGAAATGAAAGTGGAAGTCGAAGTAAGTGCACACGATATTAGGTCGCGGTTCACCCCTCGCTTCCAGTGGAACCAAAATCTTGCTGTACTCTTACCTGTCATTATTTGACTTTAGTTTCAACATTCTTTGGTCTGCGACTTACCATTGCTGATAGAGGTCACACACACAGATCAATGTATTTTTGAGCTCGGGGGACATTTATCTAATCCTTTATTTATTTAATTTTAAAAAGGTAAAAAAAAATATACCTAAATGTATTTAATAGAAGTTTCACCTGACCTCACAAAGGAAACATTTGGAGAAGCGAGTGCAATACTTTAACTTAGAGAATTGTAAAAAGTAAAGAAATTTAATTATATTTAATATTCCCTTGGGTACCCGATGCCAATAAATAAATGAAAAAAAAATATTCCCTTGCCCGGATATATATTAAAATATATTTAGAATTAATTCTATGCATAATATATTTTTCTGTATATGGCCATTTTATACTTTCTCATAGATTTATATTGAAAATTAATAGTACAGTTAAATTTTGAGTAGATCCATTTCTATCGAAGAATCAGCATTCCTTCTGATTTATCTAGTCTATTGACACTTAACGTAATGCTTTAGCTTAAGGTTGACAAGCCTCTCCCTCCCTCCCCTCTCCGATTTCGCTCTCCCTCCCCTCCCCTATTTCCCTCTCGCTCCTCCTCCGCTACCTGCTTCTTCCCCTCTCCTCCCTGTCATTTCTATTTGGCATCTGTATAGTCAAATATCACGAGACGCTGCTTCCCTTTACACTCTTTAAATTTATACATTATTATATACTCGAAAAATCAAACTGAAATTTATAACCGTAGATCAACTTTTTTTTTAGTTTTTTCAAGGTTTAGTTAATAGGCTAAAAAGAATCGGGGGAGTAGGTCACCTGCTAGTTTAGTGGTAGAATGTTTATGATTTTTATTATTAATTGAATAATATTTTATTTATTTATTTTTGGTCAATTTTAGCTGATTTAGATTATAAGGTCATCCCCTGATACTGATTTTTACTTTCACTTGCATAATAAATTCTCAACTTGACTTTTATGTCTTTTGAGGTTCTCTCAATTAAATGTTTTGGCTCAAACCTCTCCACCGGAAGTACCCCATACCCTGAAGAGTTTTTACAGTTTCTTGTGATTTCTTCGAAAAGTTTAAAATGATTTTCTTTAAATTATCTGTGTTTATCAATTATAATTTTATTATGCACTTAAATGTCTATAAATTTTATTCTGATTGAGAGAGAGAGAAGTTATTGATGTTTCTTTGGAAATTATTTTGGTTCCATATCATTTATAGTTTTATATTCATCGACTAATCTGAATCAAAAACTTTCTATAACATATTCTTAATTTATTCTATGTATTTTATAAAAATTTGATAAGATGTTAATTTTTATATAAGAAGAAAATTGATAATTGAAAGTCGTGAGGTGCAAACACCTGTTTATCTTTTATTACTTTGTTTTTCAGTTTTCTCTTGTCCAAGACAAAACCAATTTCGAATACAATACAAAAACTAACAATGACGAAATAGAACTATAGAAAGAAACTTTCCAAAACATCTATTCAATGAATTTAGTCCCCATTTTTGTTTTTGTCAAAAATGTATAAAAAAAATAATATTATTATAAGATACTAATTTTACAACAAAGATTTTGAAAATTCCTCCTTTCTTATGAAAAATTGCCCTTTCACTGGATAATGAAATTCCAAAGACGACAAGATAGTTAAGGGATAATATTGAGGCGCGTTTTAACAATTGCCGCCGTCCAGACTCACACACAAACCCCTCTTAAGCTTAAACTAAATAAATTGATATCTTTTACTTGGTTAGTTAATTTAACTAAACAACCAAAAAATCTTTCTATAAAAACAACACAAATTTTAATATAGAATTATCTTTTTTCACGAGACTATTCTGAATTTGCACTACACCTTTGCTAAAATATATATATTCAATAAAACCAAACAGAAAATTATTCTGTACATCATATACTACTTTCTTCGGGTTTCCGAGTTTAATTTTTATTTTAACACACGTAACGTTGAATATCTTACAAAAAATCGTTTTTGTTTAGTGTTTTCGAAATATTTCAAAAACAACAACAACAACAACAACATTTGAATGAAATCACTGCATTAAGGGCTACAAAAAACTTCAAATAGTAGTGAATAAAGTAACTTTTTTAAGAAATTATTTGGAGGATCGATCGATATGTTCTGTGAATTTCGGTGAATTGATAATTTCTTTTTATCATCGATCAGCTTGAGCTTGATTTCTAGCTCATTAGTTAGAACCATTTAAGAGCCAATTAATTAATTATTTTCATCGTGAAATCTGATTTTGTCAGTTTTTTGTTCTGTAAATGCATAATTTTTGAGACCTGAACGAACTTTCAACAAAATTCCATTTTTTTTTTTTGACAGATATTCAGTCTGAATAAATTATTCTTCCCTTTTAAGACATTACTAATTACAATTAAGAATTAATATCTTCAAAGAAAATCAGTCACCCGTCGAGGTGTTAAGGGTAAAAATAAATTTAATCAAAAGATTAAAAAATAAATAAATAAATAAAAATACATTATTTTAATTTGTCTCAAATTGTACCTTAAACCAGAATTTTCCGCTCATGTGTTCTGCACTTTTGGCGGTCTAAATGGCACTTCAATGTGAGGCGAGAGCTTTCAAAAATAATCTCAACTCTCTATGGTCTTTTCTGTGTAACTTGGACAACAGAGCCCTGTCTAAATGCCATCCATCCACGCTGTCTATTGTAATAAGCACCCTCGCATGACAGGACTACAAAACCTATATTGACGACTTGCACATGGCCAAATTGCCTTCATTTCAAGGCTTTTCTAAGTCATCTCCTTGGCTAAATGACCAGTTATTTCCGAGGCATTATCTCTAAAATAAAAATATTCTAGCATGATTTATTCACCTTATAAATGCAATTTTTTGTTGATCATATTCGCCAACATGAAATTTCTCAATTTATTTTACCAACAAATAAAACTTTATCAAAACACCCCACTATGATTAAAAAAAAAGAAATTAAAATTTTTGACTCATTTAAAAAATCCAAGATATTTTTCACTAAAAGAGAAAGAATTTATTTTTAGGACATATTCTAAGATTTTAGTAGAATTATTAAATTGCCTTATTTTGTATCTAGGGTGTGAGCTGACTGCCTGGAAAGCATGTTAGTTCTCAGGTTCGACTCCTGAGGGGATGAATCCTCTCTGATATCGCAATTTAATAATATTTCTACTGAATTCTTAGAATTATAAATAAATAAAAATTAATTTCTTTCTCTTTTAATAAACATTGGTTAATTTTAACCTGAGATGATTTTTTGAAAAACATTCCAACTATTTTCAAAAAAAAGATGCTCAAGTCTTTAGTTTTATATTTTTCACTATTTAAAAATTCGAATGTCTTTTTTTTTACTTAATTGATTTTTTTTAGATTAATATAAAAATTGACACGAGAATACATGTTCTATATCGCAACCGCAAACAAATAAGATAAATAATCACATATCATGGATAGCGAGGACTATTATTGTTTATATTAAGTTTTTATTATGACGCCCTATTTTTTAATAAATTTTATTTTTTAATCAAAAATAACTGGAGCCGTTTTGTAAAAATTCAAATAATTACTAAAATAAAGTACCATATTTTTTTTTTTTATCTTTAAAATTCTAAACGCACTTTCATACATAATCAAACACTTTTTCGGATAAACAAACACCTATTTTGATAGGTAAACTAGCCCCTCGTTCGGATCTCCGGGAAGGGGCTACCCGAGGAGAGACCATCATAAAGGGAAAAATAAATAATGACTTTCTACGAGTCGGAGCGTGGAATGTTAGGACGCTAAAGGGAATAGATAAACTAATGAATTTAAAGCGGGAAATGGATAGACACAAATTGGACATTATTGGGATTAGTGAAATGAGATACCCAGTAGAGGGAGATTTTTGGTTTGAAAACAGCCATAGAATCATTCATACGGGGGGGCAGAATGGGCAGGCAGGAGTGGGCATTATTATGAATAAAAAAATAGGGCAAAGGGTAAAGAATTATCTTCAGGTAAGCAAAAGGATTGTTATGATCACAGTGGATTCGAAACCGAAAGATACTGTGATAATCCAGGTATACATGCCTACTACATCATATAAGGATGACCAAGTTATAGAAGAAATGTACGAACAAATTGAAAACCTGATGAAGCGCGTTAAAGGGGATGAAAATTTAATAATCATGGGGGATTGGAATGCAAGAGTAGGAAAAGGCAAAGAAGGAAAAGTGGTGGGCGAACACGGTCTAGGAGATAGGAATGAAAGGGGCGAAAGATTAATTGAATTTTGCAGTAAGCACAGTTTAGTAGTAGCAAACACACTCTTCCAACACCATCCAAGAAGGATCTACACGTGGAAAATGCCAAAAGACAAGGGGAGATTTCAAATAGATTACATATTAGTCAAACAAAGATTCAGAAATCAAGTAAAGGACTGTAAAAGCTATCCTGGGGCTGATATTTTTAGTGATCACAATCTAATTGCGATGAAATGCCAACTAAAATTTAAAAAACTAATAAAAAAGGGAGGGTCGCGAAAAAACTGGGATATATCTAAATTAAAAAATAAGGAAACCCAAAAACTTTTCGAAAACGTAATGAATAAGAAACTGGAAGAAAAAACACCCACAAATAATAAAGAAGAAGAAATCGAACAAGAATGGAATGCTATGAAATCAAGCCTGACTGAAACAGCCAACGAAGTCCTTAAATCAAAGAAAAACGAAATTAAAAACCCATGGGTAACAGACGAAATACTGCAACTGTTTGACGAACGAAGAAAATTTAAGAACAGAAAAGACGAAGAAGGGAAAGAAACATATAAAAAATTAAGATGGAAAGTTATAAGAGAATGTAGAAAAGCAAAAGAAAAAATGATTCAAGAAAAATGTAAAGAAGTCAACGAAAATCTAGTATTGGGAAAAGTTGATGTAGCCTATAGGGCAATAAAAAGAAATTTCCAAGAAGACAAGCCAAAAAGCAAGAACATAAGAGATAAAGGAGGCCACATTATTCTAAACGAAAACGAACAGGCAAATAGATGGAAGGAACACCTAGAAGAACTCTATGGAGAAGAAAAAACAATGAACCCAATAGAAGAAGAAGAATCTGTGGACGAAAACGAATTAGGAGACCCCATACTCAGGTCAGAATTCGAGACAGCTTTGAAGGAACTAAAAAATAATAGAGCACCCGGAATAGACAATATACAAGCTGAAATCCTAAAGAACTCTGGGGAAAAGGCACTTGACAAACTCTTTGAACTAATTAGCAAAATCTATAAATTGGGAATCATCCCAAAAGATTTCCAAAAAAACAAAATAGTCACACTTCCCAAAAAGACAGGCGCGGATAAATGTGAAAATTTCAGGACCATTAGCCTAACCTCACATGCCTCCAAAATCCTAACCAAAATAATCCAGAGAAGAATAGAACAAAGAGTTGAAGAAAATCTGGGGGAAGACCAGTTCGGCTTTAGAAGAAACAGAGGCACCCGAGAAGCAATTCTCTCTCTTAGACTAATAATAGAAAGGGCTTTTATCAGGGAAGAATCTGTCTACATCGGATTCATAGACCTAGAAAAAGCATTCGATAACGTCAATTGGGAAATTATGTTTAAAATATTAAAACAGGCGGGAATAAAATTCAGAGAGAGAAGACTAATCTACAATCTATATCAAAACCAGACGGCAATTATAAATATTGGTGATGAACAAAGAGAAGCCAAAATAAAAAAAGGTGTAAGACAAGGATGTGTGCTGTCACCCATGATTTTCAACTTATACATAGAAGAAGCGATTAAAGAATTCAAAGACAAAATTGATACAGGTATAGAAATCCAAGGTCAAAAGATCGCTATGTTAAGATTTGCCGATGACATTGCCCTTCTAGGAAGCAATAAAAAAGAATTAGAGGACGCCTTGAATGGAATTAACCAAATCCTAATAGAAGAAATCAAAATGAAAATAAACAAGAATAAAACCAAGGTCCTAGTATGTACAAAAAAAGAACAAACGAGACAGGAATGCATCAAAATTAACCAAGAAAACCTAGAAGGAGTTAAGGAATTCCGCTACCTAGGAAGTAAAATAACATGGGATGGGAGGAGCGAAAACGAAATTAAATCAAGAATTGCCCAAGCAAAAATGGGGTTTAATTCAAAACAAAAACTACTATGCTCCTCCTCAATCAGCTTAGCAAACAGGAAGTTGCTATTGAAGACATATGTATGGAGCATAGCCATGTACGGGTGTGAAACCTGGACAATTAGAGAAGCGGAGAGAAAGAGATTAGAGGCTTTCGAAATGTGGTGCTACAGAAGAATGACGAATATCAAATGGATGGATAAAATTACAAATGAAGAAGTTCTTGGAAGAATCGGAGAAAGAAGAACCTTGTGGAAGAGTCTGAAGAAGAGAAGAGGTCAGATGATGGGGCACACACTGAGACATGGGGGACTGCTTAGGGATATCTTGGAGGGGGAGGTGGGAAAGAAAAGGGGAAGGGGAAGAACCAGATTAGAATATTTCAACCAAATAATTGGGGATATGGGATGCCAGACATTTAGAGAGGTTAAACAGCTGGCGGGGGACAGAGTCGAGTGGAGACGGATTGTTGCATCAAACCAGTCTTAGGACTGTATACTCAATGATGATGATATTTTGATATATGATGCAATAGACGTTCGCAATGACGTGATATTGTAAAAAAACACCCCTCTCTTTAAAAAATAAATTTATAAAAGAAAATTCCTGAAAAATTGTTAAATAGTTCTTTTAAAACTCTATTAAATATTCTGTAATTTTTTTGCGACCTATTAGCCTACATTTTGCAATATTTTTATTTCTTTTGTTTAATATCTTTTGTATTAAGTTTGTTTAAGCCTTGTCGATGGAGGGAAAAGTCGAGGGGTGAACCGCGACCTAATATCGTGTACACCTACTTCCATTTTCATTTCTAAGTAGAAGACAATGGAAGAAAGGGCATTATCTATTGAATTCCAAAATAATTTCACATAATTCCAAAGACGTGTACACCTAATTTCAATCGCGGTTCACCCCTCGGGAAAAGTCTTGTGTCATTGCAAAATCTAGTCTAATGGTCTGTATATATCTATTAATGAGAAAGTTGATCCCAAAAATTGCCTGAAGAAGTCGAAAAATCGAGGGGTGAACCGCGATTGGAATTAGATGTACACTGTCTTTGGAATTATTTGGAATTCATTAGATAATCTATTGTCATCTACTTGGAAATGAAAGTGGACGTGGAAGTAGGTGTACACGATTTTAGGTCGCGGTTCACCCCTCGCGAAAAATATACGACGAAACGTGTTGCAACTTTAAAAATTTAGCTTTTAATTATTTTCTCAAGTCCAAGATCCCAATATCCAGCCGAATTATTTTGCAATATGTCCTCAAACTTTTTGGTCCTGTGATTTAGAAATCTGTAAATATTCATGAACGTAACTTAGTGTAAGTACTTTCGAGATAAATTATTTTGGTTGCTTTTAAATAATTAGATAGGAATGAAGCAAATGAAAAAAAATAAGTCTGGAACCCTCCCTCGCACTTGACCGTATGTTTTGCACACAAGAGACCTTGAAAAGTAAAGATCTGTAAAAACGTAAAATTTTTTTACGAAACTATTTTAATATATATTGTATAGTACATAATAGAAATACATATATATATATGCCAGATTTATTTTTTATTTTTCGCAAATAAATGTTAGATAAGCTTGGCACTTTTTCTCGAATTAGTAACCGGTAGTGAACTCGGTTGAATGACACCGGGTGGGCTAGAAGGATTATCGTACTCTCGATACTGTCTGTCCCCCACTTTTATGAACATCATCTAGAATAATTAACCATTTTGGAATTGGGACCCTCAACTGTGCCATCATCTGAATCATGACCCCGGCTTGTTAATTAATTTGTGCTCCTAATACAAGGCTGGTCCTTTACCCTCCCCCTCCCCCTGCGCACTTTGCCGCCTTTGCTTTCCCCTTCGCTGTCAAAGCATATATGTCAAATTTTTTCAGCTGTCAAACAATATTCAAATTGTTATCCACGTAAAATTAGCCAATAATTCATATTGATTAGTTTTAAATTATATTTTCCCAGTTGTATTTTTTGTTTCAAATAAATCGGTTTCTATTTCATGGCTTCGTATGGACCTTTATTCTTTGACAGTTGTGAGTTGACCCTTATGCTTTTCGCGTGTGCGCATTAATCTCATAGCTGTCAACGTTTGACACATGTTATGTCATTATAAAATTGTTTCGCGTTTGTTTTAAAATCTTAAATATTGATTAACACAAAAAGGATTGTGTTTTATTAATAATTGGATGATTTTATTATGAATTGGAAATGATTTGATTTGTTTAATGTGAATTTTTGTGAGGGATTATTTTTCGTGCTGTAGTTCCCGCTGCTCCCACCACCTTGGTTTGGCGTGCTGTCGCTCCCGCCATTTTGCCCTCTCTCAGTCAAGCTGACAAGCAAGTCAGTTCGATTGAGCCAGGACGGCGTGTCTAGGAAAAAAAACCTTTTTTACAATTTCATTATTATTATTTTTTTATTTATTTTTCTCTTAACACAGTTGTTGTTATTAAATTCGTCTAAATAATAATACAATCGTGATTGTCTTCGCGGCTTTTTTGGGAAAAATAAAAACTCGGCGTCAGTTGATTTCGGGTTGAAAATGCTGCCGCCATCAAGCATCAATACACACGTGGATCCGCGTTTAGAAGACGATCCACTGAATTTGGAGGCCGATCCGAGACGCAATTCTGTGCCGCGAACACAGAATAGAACAGGCATTGTCGTTGCAAGTGAGTTTTTTTCATTTTTCTCGATTCCCATTTATGAAAATGACGGTGTATGTCAAATGGCACAAACACGTGGTCTCGCTCTTGCCGTCAATTTTATCGCATCTCTTGCCCTTTCTTCACTCAACTACACCGAATATTTAAAATAAAAAAACATCTAATTAATATAAAAGAATATTTCAAATAAACAACACCTAATTAATATTATTTTAATAGATTTTACAATCTCCTTAAGCAAAAAAGAAAATTTCAAACATTTGTCAACGATTTGTTTTAAATGAAATTTTCATCGATTTGTCTTTATTGAATATAGATTTTGATTTTAAGAACTAATCTATTTTAATTTAGTGATTGATAATGTATATATTGAATAACTTAAAACAAACTATCTTAATTATAAATTAATTATTTCTTCTACAACGCTAACTAATTTTCGATTATTTTAATTGTCATTTATGACAACTCTGAAATATTATTTATTTATCGAATTAATATTTTCTGATTTCATTATATATTATTTTAAATGATTTAAATTAAACCAGATATATATTTTTTTTTACTACTAATTTTTTTCTTTTTGTAATGTGTTGTTTTTTATTTGGCATTTTTTTGTATTTTTGGGGGTGTTATTTTCAATTGGCAGCGGAAACGACGCCCTGGCTGACATTTTGAGCCGGCGAGCGAAAGGGTCTTGGTGGGGGGTCAGGCTTGGGGTGAGGAGAGGGTGGTTGGCGGGGTCGGAAGGGGCTTGCCTCTGCCTGCTTGAGCTGCTGCAGGCAATGCGGTTGGTTGCGCGCGCATTCTATTCTCTATCCTCGAACCTCCATCTGCCTGCTCTGGTTCTGGTCTACCCTCTATCGCTCTAACCCGAGGTCCGTGTCGGCTTTCTAACCGGCCCAAGGACCGCTAGAGAGCTCTCGAGGTTTCCTACCTCCCCGCCACCTCTTGGCCCCCGCCTTCCGCCCTCAACTCACCACCCACTCGCGCCCCCATATCCTCCCCTCGCATTCCCATTTGACGTTTTCATGTCATGCCTGTGCAAAAGCAAAGCCTCCTGGACCGGCCGGCCTGCCCACCTGCCTCTCTTATCCCATTATCCATCCAACAACTATTAACTGAAAAAAATATTCTTTAGAATTTTTGTTAAAATAATATTTATCTTGCAAAATTTCACTATCATTTCAGACACCTACCTATCCACCCTTTCGCTTGATAAAATTCTCCTTCATTTCGATAATCTAAGGGTCTTTAGAGATACATAGGGGCTTCATCTTGTTACTCTGGAATTCGATCACATTAAAAAATCTACTTAGTAATTTTCGAGGGATTAACCGCGATTGGAATTAGGTCTACACCGTCTTTGGAATTACTTTGGAATTAATTAGATAATCTATTGTCTTCTACTTGGAAATGGAAGTAGGTGTACATGATTTTAGGTCGCGGTTCACCCCCCGGTAATTTCTATGACTGGTTTGACGTAATCACCCACCTTCATTTGATTCACTCCTATACTAAATCTTTCACTTCTTCAAAAGTCGCACATCGCATATCCTTCATTATCTGAGGGAAAATATTCTAATTTAGGAGCACTCTTTCCTACCCCTTTTTCTACCACAAGAAAAAATTTGCAACCCATTTAGTCTTGGGCGGGCCCTTGTATCCAGAAAGAGATTAGAAGGAAATTTAAGAGATTTTATTTTAAGGTAGTTCTTTCACAAAAGCAAAAATTCAAGAAATCTTCGAAACTTGGAATATAAGTCATTAAAAGCATAATAAACACACTGTTAAAATTAGAAGACGATTTACCACACCAAACATGAAATAATTGCAATTAAAAATGACATTTTTTAAATAGGGTAGATTGGGAAAGGGTGGGAAAATGATCATTATTTTATTTTTTTTCATTGAAAAACTTTCACCATCTTGATGAAAAACTAATATTTGTTAGAATAATATATTCGGAGTAACAAAATTGAAATTATTTACCTCATAGTTTTGATAAAAAATAAAAAAAAACATATTTGGGCGATTATTTTTAGTGGAGGGGATATAATATCAATGGCTTGAAAATGATCCATTCATAAAGTGAATATAGTAGTGTAAAAAATATAATCACGTTAAAAAAACATATCCTAAAATTTTAACACCGTTCATATTTATACAGTGGTTACGAGGCTAAATCTTTTTGTGTGGATTGTCCCGAAAGAACCTCCTTAAATTGAAGGTACCTGAGAATAGAAAGAAATTTAAGGGATTTCGTATTTTTGTTGAAGGTACCTGAGAATTTAAGGGATTCCGTCTTATAGTGGAAGGTACCTGATAATAGAAAGATATCATCCTTTTACTTAGATAAAGAAATTGATATTATAAATCGTCCAAAATATATTCTGAAAATTAGTAAGGTTCATCTGTTTTTATTTTAAATTTTAAGATTTAGTATAAATATATGTTCTATTGGCAAGTATTATTCTATGGAGAGCGTCGTCCGTTAGCGTCAATACTGGAGGCAATTTGCTAAAGGGGGTTGCAAGTTGGTTGCAGAATGGGCTTTAAAGCTCTCTTTAAACTCGCTACGATTCACTCAGCTAATTTAAATAAAATACTACTACTTCTAAAAATTAATATTTTTATCATTAAATGATTTAATGTTGAAATAATCTTTATTTAATACGAAGGTCAAGTTTAAAATTTTGAAATCGCATATTTATTAAAAAATTAATAAATCATTGTACCAAATATTATTTTAATCTATAATAATCGATAGAACGAAAGCTTCCGGACATGAATAAAGAGAGGGGTCGGGAATAGTTACATAAACTTTTACAACTGATCCCACTACTCGTTCGCTACTGCTTTACTCCATTTATTTAAGTGATTAGTCAGATATAAAAGTTATCAAAGAATTAAATAATCATTGATTTTTACATTTTTATTATTTTATTTATTTTACTCCTCCATTTACTCACATAAATTATTTATATTTTATCTCTGAAATGACGTTTTTATAATTTCTTCGGTGATATGTATAATAATCATAAGAATATATATTTGTCTCATTTTATATATTAATGAACTGCATGATTAAATTCAGATTCTTTCAAAAAAAGCACCCTTTAATAAAATTAAATTACAATAAATGCGAAAAATAGCATGTTCAAAAATTAAAAATCTAACGTAATAATGAAGTGCCCGGAGAACCGAGCAATGCTCGGGAACTTTTTGCCTCTAAATTGCCTAAGTTTCAAATTTCATGGCTCTGCAACTTACTGAAGATGAGATATGAACGATTAAAATATTTATTTTGCGATATGACTAATTTACACCGCCTTCCTTTATTTCAATCGGATTAAAATTTATACACGACTAATAACTCAGGAGACTTGATAGGTACACCAATTTTTAGCGAAATCGTTAGAGCCGTTTTCGAGAAACTATATATATATTTTTACTACAATGCCCATCTGTCTTATTCTTTGGGGAATCGAAACAGATGAATTTTGTTAAGATATTCAATAATAAATTTGATTTTGAATGTTTTTATGTTAACGTTAGATGAACGCGAAAGTTAAAACTTTTATCCGGCCACTGCCCTATTTTGGTACAATTGGGACCAGACTCGTTTCGATAGATACTGAACCAAGAGTTGAAAAAGATCAGGACCCAGTTGGGCTTAACGCAGAAGATGTCGGATCGTACCCGGCTGGGTCCCTATCTTTTTCAACTCTTGGTTCAGTATCTATCGAAACGAGTCTGGTCCCAATTGCACCAAAATAGGGCAGTGACTGGATAAAAGTTTTAACTTTCGCGTCCATCTAACATTAACATATATATACAAGCATTGCTCGTTTAATAATATAATAATAATAAGATATAATACTATTCATCCTATCACATGAACGTCTACATGCGATAGAAAGAAATATTATTTATTTTCATTTTTTTTTTTTAATAATTATAAACAATATTATTATTCTAATTACAGAGCGTGATAAAGTCCTAATAAAATACACGAAACATCACACTTTATTTAGATATTTTTTTCATCATACTTATATATTTTATATGAAATTATTCTGATTATTTATATTTATTATCTATTTATTTGTTTCGAAAAATAATGTATGTCCGTAGGACAAAACCCTCAAGCCACATTTTCAGGTAGAAAAGGCCTTTATTAAATTAATAGATGACCATAAATGGACCTTTTCCTATCTTTATACATCGCCCTTTTCACTGTGCGTCGATAGTTAATGTTTGGTTGACTATCTCTAAGGGGCTTGCTTATCTTGGGGTGCAGCGAGAAATCTTTGCACTCGTTTCCAAAAATTATGTTTTTTAAAGACTAAAAAAATATAAGATAAAATCAAAGAGAGGTCATCTGTTTGATGCAAATAATAATACACATTTGCATACATATAAAATAAATAATAATATAACCGCGTTTCGATCACTACTGGATATACTAGATATCACTGGATATATATTAAATATATAAAGCTTTGATATGTCTGCATAAGTATTAATGAAAATGTTGGCTGGTTGTCGCTCTCCTGAGGTCGTGTTGATGTTAACTGACAAAAATCGTCTGTCTTTGGCATGCTTTTTCCGCCACCTGCGTACGTTCGGCTGTCCTTGAAAATTGGAAACTCACTTCGATTCCTTCACCTCTTGCTTCAAATGATCCACTCGTTCGCTTTAGGTTTTGGAGGTACCAACTAGGCACTGTAGGTAGGCAATGTGTAGTGCGAGAGAGACAGAAAACACGTCTTTAACGAAGAAAAAAATCAAATTAGCATCTATTGCGTTTTAAAAAAGTCCAAAAATGAATGTATATATGTATTATAGTATACATAAATGGGCAATATTGAAATAAAATTAAATAAACAACATGTAGCAACGATTTTGGGAAGGACCATCATGACTGTTAGTTTATTACAGCCGTCCCAATTAGCCTTTGTTTTGCTTGCACTCAATAAACATAATGCCTACTATATATCCTAACCTTTTTATTAATATTTTTAGATTAATTTTTTCGTGGTATACATCTCCTCTATATCTATAAAAAGAGATACTTGCTTAGTGTCATTATTTCTCTAAATTTATAGGTATTTAAAGGACTTTTGTTTTATTTTTTATATCTTTTGATACCTTCTTTGGGCCGTAGTGGGGGAGGGGTTGGGGGCGTAAAGAGAATAAAAAATCTCTAATTTTGGTATTTATAGAAAAATAATAAAAAATAGGATTAAAAATCTTAACCCACAAAAGTTTATTATAATTATGACTCGGCCAAAAAAAGGAGGCAGATAAAAGTCTTCTAGACAGAGCCCGGCCATTACTGTGAAATTAATTATGAAAAATTCTATCAAATCAGTCCTACGATGATAAATATGTGTTTCATACGTACTGAAATAGAACGTAAAATTTTTTTTTTTGGTACGCTCGCCATGATTTACTGAATTTCATTTAATTCGTGTGTCAAACGTGAATAAAAATCATCGTCCTGCATATTTTTCTCTATATCTGAAATCCAATACCCGGATTATAGCAAGAACGGTCGTAGAAAGTTCATTCTGGTGTCAAATCGAGCAGTCAGCTATAATGAGTTGAAATTCAAAACACAAATTTGTATTCTATCTGCCTAAATTCAACATTTAAGCCCAAACCGGTAGCTGATCATTAAAGTTTTCGGAAAACGGTCGAGTATTAAAAAAAATATCAATTATAACTTGATTTTTTATTAAACAATTTTAAATTGCAGATTGAATTGAAAGGTGGCCAAATGCGCCGTTCTAGGGTTTTAGAAGCGGTGGGTTTCGGTGTCTGCGACCCCACAAGAACGTTCACTCCCCCTTTGGCTTGTTACCCGGCTGACTCATACATAATTTCACAGGATACTACAAGGAGAATCGCCACCTTGCAATGGATAAAAGGGGTTTAACTCTTCTTATCGTACTTCATCCCCTTGGGGCCCCATTCCTTTTCACTTTACTACATACTTCAAATTATATTTTCTTTCAAATAACATCTTTAACTCTTTTTTTGCACATTTTAATTCTATAATTTCAAGTATGAATTAATTACATAATACCAATAATATTGTGGAATTTTAACAAAACAAGTGAAACAAGAAGACCTTCTCAAAATATGATTGGAATTTGTTTTTGTTATTAATACGCTCTCCTCAATTTTCATATTATGAATATAATAATGGATGTTCAATATGTTAGTATAATACCATACTTTGTGTACCTTATTTTGTTTACAGAATTAGTGATCTAAACGTTGTTTACATAATAATAATTATGTTGACAGATACGCAAGAGTTTGTTAAAAATTTAAAATAATTCCATCTATTTCATAAAAAATTATTATGAAATATATATAAAAATAAAATAAAATAAAAAATACTTTATCAAAACTCACCGCAATATTAGTGATTGGAAATCTTGTTTGACAGCGGACTATTTGAGCTATAAATTCGGAACTTTTCTCAATGAGTAGTTTATTAATACAGAAGTCCTAAAATTTAATCAAAATATAATTTCTTAATATTTTGGTCTACAACTTTTTTCGACCTACCGTTCTTGAGTTATTATGGGTATTTTTTCAAAATCCAGACACACACAAACAGATAAAAAAATACAATGATTGAAAATGATTTTTGTCCACCTTTCAAACATTTCTAAACACAAATAAGCAAAAATAATAATTAAATTAAGTACATTCTCGTTGACTTGAACTGAAAACTATTAGTATTAATAATTGTTTTTACTTTGCCATACAGGGTATGGTCAAGTATTGTAATCGTGCATGAAAAAAGTGGTTTTTTCCTTCTTTTTTTCGAAATATCTAAAAAACGGCTGAAACTATTTCGATTAAAAAATTGAGCGAAACCATGGCATTTCGCTCTACAAAAAAGCTCTAATAAGTGAACATCGAAAAAATTATATTTTTCGATATAACAATTGTTTTGTCAAAATGTCTTTCTGGTTGTCTGTCCGTTAGTAAATTTTTGGGGACGAGCTAGCTCAAAAACTAGTTTGAATATCGAAACCAAATTTCACACATAGTTTTGGTCCATTGAGATTAAGAGCTGATTAGATTTTGGTGCATATCGACCCAAAATTAAGGGGGGTCGAGGGGGGTTTAAAAATTAAAAATCTAGGCCATTTGAGCAAACTCAACCAAATTTTGTGTACATAATCAGTGGGACCTCAGAAGTATAAAAATGCAAAAACTAACCGCCCAAATGGGGGGGGGGGGGGTGTAGGGTCAAAAAATGAAAATCTAGGTTCTTGTACCAAACTCAACCAAATTTTATATACATAATCAGTGGGACACCAGAAGTATAAAAATGCAAAAACTACCACCCTCCCCACATGATTATAAATAATTTTAGGGGCCAGGGTGTGTTGTAAAGTCAAGTGGATGGCCACATCAGAACACGTCAGCTTATTTATAATAAAAATTGATAAAACTCCCAAATAGTATTTTTCGAACCTTTCCGGTACGCTTAAAAAAATTTCCTTTTCGCGGTATTCAACATAAAAATTTTAATTATAAAACAAAACACCAGTTCTTTTATGATCATCCAAGTTGAGAGCTTATGCTCATATTTGCATAAGTATTAATCACAAACTGGAACACTTTTTTTTAGTATATATAATAATCGTGCTGCTTGCATCCCATCTGAATTATTAGAAGACTTGCTTATCATCCTAAGTGGCCCAGTTTTCTTTCTTTTTTTTTTTGCATTTAGCCTTTCATCATTTAAATCTATTTTTAAAATTTGTAAAATTCCTAACGGTTTCCGAATTAAAACATCATTTTTCCTGACTTTCCTGTTTCCTCTTCTAATATTAAAATACTTTAGATACAGTTAAAATAAATATACAATTAAATAGTATATACAATTTATTTATTCTAGATTAATTTAAAAGGCAAAGTAGATATTAAATACTATGGATACTTACCTAAGGGTCTTTTGCAGAATTTGTTCCTTGGACTTTTCATTATGATAATGCGATATCTTATTTAAAGATGATTATCATACGAGTCCAAATTCTATCTATTTAATTGTCTATTTTTTCCTTTCATAAATGTTTATTTATATATTTTATTATTATCGCAAACTATTGGCAATAAAAATAGATTCAAAATTGAATGAAACTTTGCAATCATTTATCTAATGACATAACTAAATAACAAAATCTATTGTCAATATAGCCATGCTTGTTTTATTTATTTATTTATTTGAAATTGACCATTAATTTTATTTACAATATTTGCCAACCAGTTAAGCAACACTAAGCACTGTTGTTCATGGACATTCTTGGAAGATTAAAACTGCCACTCTCAGCAAAATAACCTTATAATTTCATAGTTATTATTTAATAATAATAATTATGAAGCCAGAAAATCCTAAAATTTTCGTTTTTTAAATATTGGTACCTGAACGAATGCTCTGCGACTTTTATCCCCCCCCCCCCCCTCCCCCCCCCCCCTCCCCCCCCCCCCCCCCCCAAAAAACAAAACAAAAAACAAACAAATATTTTTGGATTAATTCATCAGACCGACCGGCCTTCTTTATTTATTGTTTTTAAAAAGAGCGACCGAATTCGAGTATTGTTTTCACAATTATTTAAATTCAGCCCTTTAAGGGAGTTCGGGACAGCTTATTATCTATCTGGTTGATTTTCGAAAAAATCTTTTGTATTTCTGCAGAGTGACAACGCCTGCCTACTAAAAATTTTTTAATTAAAATTTTTTTTTAATAATTAGGTTAATTTCGAATAAAAATCTTTGTTTTGATAATATATTAATAAAAAGAATATTGAGATAATTTTTTTCTCATCATAAAAACATTTATTTAACACAAAAACGATTTCAAGAAATAGAGTTGGAATTCTACACTAGTGTTTTTATTATATTCTGGCTGCAAATAACTTTTAATTTTTACATTTATGAATAACTAATTAACTAGACTGTCAAATCTATTGAAAAATGTATCATTCGATTCATAAAAGTTGAATTATTGATCTGTATAAATTTGTTGAAAATGGTACTAATATAATTTGTATAGAAGTTATAGCCCTTTTAAAAGCTCGGTCCATTTACTTCCATGTTAAAAGGACAATTTTCAATAATTTATTTCTCGATAATGAGAAAGACGATCAACTTCAAATTTCGGGAATAAATATTTAATACATGAATGATTCGATGATAAAAATTTGAGAATTTTCTTATAAAAATGATAAACAGCCCGGAACCCCATTAAAAAATAAAGTATACAAACAAATTATTATCTTTGATAAGCTTGCACGCTCATTTTAAATTGAATTAAATTTAAAAATAAATACAGGAAAGAACTCTTTACGGTGGCATCCTATTTGCTGAATAAAAAATAATTTTGATTTTTCAAATAATAATTCTTTTGAAATTTTATTTCTATTTCGAATAAATTGAATGGATTATATTGGGGACGCTTGCTTAAAGGGATATATAATGGAGAATTTTTGCGAAACGCTCTGCTTATAGCATAGGCACCAGTATGGGGGTCAATAAATAGGACTTAGCTGCTGATCTTCATTTTATAACTTCAATCAATTATTTAAAAGGGAATCTCTAACCAAGCGAGACTTTACATGCTAGACAGAAAGAAATGTCAAAAAAATGAGTCAGCTTTTTGTTATATAACTTGTACTTTTTTTACCCTCTTGTTCTTAATATATACATATGTATTTTTTTAAGAAGACCAAATCGTATTAACTACTTATATCTATATATTTAGAGAGAGTATTAACTTAAACTATTTTGTTTGCTTTCTCCTACAATAACTATTATATAATCTAAAGCGAGCTAAAATTAAATCTCCAACCCCCCCCTGCCCTTCTAAAAAATATCTTAATTCTGTGTCGAGCTGGGCATTGCTGTGGGGTGGTTTCTTGGGGTTGTTTTAGTAGTCTCCACGATGCTACTTATTGGTTCGGTGATTGAACTGAAAAAATGAAAGAAAGCAGGCAAACATTCGCAAGTCATGCGCTCGCTCGTTCGTCTGTTCCTCTCCGTTGGTTGATTTACACACTGGGCGCCATCAACCATTTGCATGCATTAAATAACAAAATAACATAAACCGGCCAAGTGCGAGTCGGAGGGGAGAGGTTCTGTACCTACTAACTACCAAAATATTTAAGATATCAAATTTGTTCTTATTTATCGTAGATAAAGAGAGAATGTGTGAATTAGTGAAATTTTTTCATAATTTTATAAGGTTGAAAATAAAATGCATGTTTTTTTATCATGAGGTGTGAGTTTTATCCGATCTCATTAATGACGAAATTAACCAATCAAAAGACTGTATTTGGTCAAGTTTGAATAATTTCGATAATACAAAATCGATTATATTCCAGTTAACAACTAACTTCACTAAGCAACGCAATCAGTGGCCTAGGAATAGATTTTTTATGGGAGGGGTTCGGTCACTGAGCAAGTGATTTTTCCAGGTAACTTATTATATTATATTAAGTGTTACATGTATGGAAGGTTTGAACCCCCCTTCTTAAGTCCTAGAACACACTTAATTATGTAGATGTGGTGTCAATTATTTTGTTATTTAATTTAATGTAGTTGTTTCACCATATGGGTTTTCTTAGGATTTTTTAGAAATTTAGACAGATTATTATTTAAATACTTATGCATCGATTGGTTGCAAAAAGAAATTTATGAACAATACAGTTCCGGAGATATTAAATTCCAAAAGAGTTTTTCAGACTCTTATACATTGCACTATACGGGATATCGGAAAGTTTACATACATATTTAATTATAATTAAGAAACTCTTCTTACCATTGTTATAAAAAAACTAAACCAACATTAAACAATAACTAATACATTTTTTAAGAAAATTTTAATTCATAGTTACAACACAGTTTCTGAGATAATAATGAATAAATAATGAAAAATGTATAATGAAAAACTTACACTAAAAACAAGCTGACAACAACGCATTTATTTAACCTAAAAAGTGGGTTAACTTTAGTAATTTTTTTGACGTTTTTTCGCTTCAGCCATTGTCGCAACAACTTTCAGTCGCTTATTAAGAACTTTTTGTTTTATAAATCTTGCTTTATAATGTACTTTATCTGACATTTCTATGATAAAATATATAGAAGTTCGGACAGTGCTGCCAGATTTGTCAAACGAGCACGAGATTGGCTAGTAGTGATACATAAACAGCAAAAAGTTTTGGGCTTATGAATCCTTATTGTCTGTTCTATATACTCTAGCATTAACTTTTTGCAAGTATTGTAGCGAAACAACTACCTTAAGATAATCGAATACAATTCGTATTCTGAAATTATCTAGTTAACACCTCAAATTTCCACTAACAAAGTGGATCAGCTCTACAAAATGTACCCCCCCCCCCCCATTCATGGTCGTATTATTTAAAACTATCGAACGGATGCTCTTACTTTTGTTATTGTTTATTGCAGGAAGTTATCTACATTATAAACCCGATAATATAGAACACGATTATTTTTTCGTGTTGATATCAACGAATAAAAAGTCTAGATTCTGTCAAGCTAAAGGTGGATAGTGTGCACAAGCCACTCTAGATTTTTTATTTTTGACTTAAAATGCTTTGCAAAAATAATTTTGTTTTATATCATAGGCATGTAAATACCTACCCAGAGAACCTTTCTTCTGTGCCGCAGTTCGGTGCACCTGGATCGCAAATTTCTCTATCTGATCGATTAATCCGCAAAAATTATATCTTTTATGGCAACTACTATATAAATCGAAACCTACTATTTGTCCAGATTTTATTAAGAATGAAATATTCAAGAGACTTTCGAGATAATGAAAGTGGCCTTAGCATTCATTCATTCATTCATTATAGAGCATCTCAAGAGACCCTCAGCTGGTTATATATAGATAGTTGAACGATATAGGATTAGTGAATAGAAATAGATCATAGGTACATATAGCTTATATTTTATATCTATATATATTTCAATAATCATCATAGCATAGAAATTTATTAACAAAATGTCTCAATGTACTTATATTTAGGGGTGACATCTTGTTTTGTAAAAAAAAAAAAAAATTGGAGCGTCCCTTAAATGATGATGACTGGTCGTTAATGATTTTGGTAGTTAGACCAGCTCACTTCATTAAATAGGGCCTTCGAATGCCCCGACCGACCGACAAAGTGTTTATTGGAAGAGCAGCAGCTGCTTATTTAAAACTGGATGTAAATATAAGTCTATATTTACTAACTTTCTATGCATATAGTAAAAATATAAATAAAAGCATGGATATTATTTTGAATTTGAACCCTTTTCGTATTCAAAATTATTTTTCAGAAAAACAATATTTTTTTTTTTGAAAGTCAATTTTCCAAAAATAATATTTTATAATTATAAATTCATATATTAATAGGTATAGCAATAAAAGTCATACCATATTATATTCAATTTTAAAAAGCCTAGTATTGAGTTCACTCAATAACTAACAATTTTCTTTTGATTTTACTTAAATTTTTTTCCTTGCTCTTGTCTGGGTTCTGATACCCATACTAACACAAGAACGGAAGGTCGTAGAAAGCTAGTTCCGGTGCCATAATGTTTGTATTTTCTAAATGAAACATTTATTGGATTTGACCTTAACTTTAGAACACAATTTACACTTGGAAAATGCAGAAAATCTGACAAAATCGAATCATTATTGGGGAAGCTCTTGAGCCGAGGGGTGGGCCGAGATTGGACTTAGGTCTACACGTCTTTGGAATTATGTGGAATTATTTTGGAATTCATTAGATAATGTTCCTTCATTTATTGTCTTATACTCGGAAATGAAAGTGGAAGTGGGTGTACACGATATTAGGTCGCGGTTCACCCCTCGTCTTGAGCAGATGTAGTTATTAAGCTGAAATTTGCCATAATAGTTTATCAGCTTGTACAGAATATTGAAAAATTAAAAAAAAAAAAATATTTAAAATTTTCGTGGAAAACTAGATGAATTCAATAGGGTCCCATAACTGCTATTTGCATCAAAAAATTAATTATTTAATGAATTAATCTCAGTTTTTCACCTTTGAAAAATGGCATTTCGATATCAAAGCTATTCATTTTTTACTTTATCCAATGCAAAGCATGGGTAAAGTATTGTAATCGCTCTCGGGGCAAGCGTGGCTTCAAAGGGTCCTCAGGTAAAGACTACGGAACCCATGGACTCAATTAAAGTCACAAATTGTAGTATTCAATTAGGTTGAATTTTAGCACGTGACGGTTTTGCCAAAAATTACAAGGGGTCTCGTCGAGAGGCCAAAAAGTGCGATTTTTTCATTTAGTGCGTGCGGATGTATGTATGTATGTATGGATGGATGTATGTTATCGCTTTTTTGGCCCACGATTTTTTCCACACCGTTGCACCGATTGAAATGAAATTGAAAACCAAGGATTCTTTTAACAAAATGAAGCGCTGATTAGTTTTTGGTACATATCGGCCCACAAACATTAGTACTTTATTTCAGTACTTTTTTAGTTTTTTCTAAATATCTTGAAAATGACTTAACCAATTTTGATGAAATTTAATATCCTAATTAATTACCTTGGGGACCACAAAAAAGGTTAAATAAAGTTTTTAGTAAAATTATATTTTAAAGTACTTTACTCTAGAGTAAGATTGTACTTTTTTTAATTTTTAAAATTCTTTAAAATTTATTCATTTGATCGTTTTAATATAGCTCATTTAGCCTTGCTTAAGTAAGAATGGATAGGCTTCTCTCTGTGAAATGCTAAAAATTTGGGAGGAATTTTTATGAGTAACCATAGCAACTGCGTTGTTTTCTTATCCGTTACCTTTGCTGAAGACAGAGAAATCGATTTTAAACCAAAAATAGCGATTGATTCTCATCTAGTACTTGAGGAATAATCATTCTATATTGGATTTTTGACGTTTCGGTTTT
>JALMQS010000150.1:7591648-7626105 GCA_024734495.1 Forficula auricularia | reverse complement strand
GAGGAATAATCATTCTATATTGGATTTTTGACGTTTCGGTTTTTATTGGTAACCATTGCTGAAGACATAGAGGAATCGACTTAAAATCAAAAATAGCGATTGATTCTCATCTAATACTTGAGGAATAACAATTCTACATTAGGTATTTGACGTTTCGATTATTATTGGTAACCATTGCTGAAGACATGGAGGAATCGACTTAAAATCAAAAATAACGATCGATTCTTATCTAATACTAGAGGAATAACCTTATTGCATTCCATTTTTGATGTTTTGACTATTAATGGAAACCTCTACTGAAAATGTAGAAGAATCGACTTAAAATCAAAAAGACTAAATTCTTTTTTGGTAAACAACTCAAGCTGTGAAATGCTAAAAATTTGGGAGGAAATTTTATAAGTAACCATAGCAACTGCGTTGTTTTCTTATCCCTTACCTTTGCAGAAGACATAGAGGAATCGACTTTAAACCAAAAATAGTGATTGATTCTCATCAAATACTTGAGGAATAACCATTCTATATTGGATTTTTGACGTTTCGGTTTTTATTGGTGACCATTGCTGAAGACATAGAGGAATCGACTTTAAACCAAAAATAGCGATTGATTCTCATCTAGTACTTGAGGAATAACCATTCTATATTGGATTTTTGACGTTTCGTTTTTTTATTGGTGACCATTTCTGAAGACATAGAGGAATCGACTTTAAACCAAAAATAGCGATTGATTCTCATCAAATACTTGAGGAATAACCATTCTATATTGGATTTTTGACGTTTCGGTTTTTATTGGTAACCATTGCTGAAGACATAGAGGAATCGACTTTAAACCAAAAATAGCGATTGATTCTCATCTAGTACTTGAGGAATAACCATTCTATATTGGATTTTTGACGTTTCGGTTTTTATTGGACACCATTTCTGAAAACATAGAGGAATCGACTTTAAACCAAAAATAGCGATTGATTCTCATCTAGTACTTGAGGAATAACCATTCTATATTGGATTTTTGACGTTTCGGTTTTTATTGGTAACCATTGCTGAAGACATGGAGGAATCGACTTAAAATCAAAAATAACGATCGATTCTTATCTAATACTAGAGGAATAACCTTATTGCATTCCATTTTTGATGTTTTGACTATTAATGGCAACCTCTACTGAAAACGTGGAAGAATAGACTTAAAATCAAAAAGACTAAAATCTTTTTTGGTAAACAACTCAAGCTTGAGAAAATGGAATGCAATAAGGTTATTCCTCTAGTATTAGATGAGAATCGATCGTTATTTTTGATTTTAAGTCGATTCCTCCATGCCTTCAGCAATGGTTACCAATAATAATCGAAACGTCAAAAATCTAATGTAGAATTGTTATTCCTCAAGTATTAGATGAGAATCGATGGCTATTTTTGATTTTAAGTCGATTCCTCCATGTCTTCAGCAATGGTTACAATAATAAGCGAAATGTCAAAAATCAAATGTAGAATGGTTATTCCTCAACTATTAAATGAGAATTATTTTTGAATTAATGTCAATATGAACTACAAATTGCAAGTGATATCTAATTAATAATAAAGGAATAAACATATTAATATTTCAAATGAATTTGGATAAAGTTTAGCAACGATCCGTTGCAGTTTATTTTAAATGTCGAAGATGAAAATAGAAGTTTTTAGAAGGCCCTAGAGCTTGTTTTCATTAATAAATTTTAATTAATACATATTCAGCCCTTATATCGAAATAATTAAAAAGTACATAAAGTACACAATTAAAATATATTTAAAGTGATAAGTGAAAGTTAATTGGTGATACTGTACTAAATATTATCTTAAAAATTTTTAAATCCAAATTCATTATTCGTTGATCACATGTTGTTCTAAATTTCAATTTGAATCTAAATGGCTATTTACGTTTACGTAAATGCGAGGGAGGCGAAGTGAGGCATTTCTCGTTTAAAGTTGATGGATCGCGATTTACAAATATATCAAGCCATTTTAACATGGAAATAGAAATTCTCACACTGAAGGGGGACGAAAGGGAGCATAATCCATTCTCATCTTATTTATTTTCGATGCATTTAAGAAACGGGTCGACTCGGCCTTGAACTATAACTATTTAAGCAAGTTACAGATTTATTTAATTAAAAAAAAATTTTATATAAAATTTTTGTCTAATTCAAATAACTGAACCTCAAGCTAGTTATGACGTCACCACGTCTGTAATTTTAGACAAATTTTTCTAAATGAATCAGAATTAAATAGTCCACAATGAAAACTTTTCTAACCCTATATACAACTATGAACATCCATCTATCCTCTTAAACATTTCGCGACTTGTGATTTTATTTAAATTTAATTACAATCTCTTTAAATTTCTAGAAATACATTATGAATGAAATTTAAAAATATATTTTAGTAAAACAGATTCTAAAATTATATATTTATAAAAGTTGATATTTTTGAAGGGGATGTAATTTCCTACTAAGCTCTCACGCGCTTCTCCTTTAAAAAAACAGTCTTGAATTTCTGATTACGCCACTGATATAAAAATACTATGAAACTTGGAAAAATGCAACTAAATAAATTGATATGGTCATCCACATGAATTTACCATACAAGTGGATTAAATAAAATACAAATAATTTTGTTTCTTCACCCCTCCCAATTTAGATAAATTGATTTTTTCTGTTTTATTTTACACGGTCATAAAGAGTCACTGTATAAAATTTGGTCCATTTTGGGCAAAGAGTTATTTATTTTAATTGTTTTTCCCATCAAAACGTCAGAAGAAAACGTAAAGTTTACGCGATCGATTTCAACGAAAATGACTTGGTCCTTCATCCCAGCATATAATGTAATGACTAATTATAAAATTTCGTTTTGAAATTACTATTAGTTTTTGGGATAGCTTGTACACTAAATTTTCACCCCAGACTCACTAACAAACCCACTAACAAGAATATTGACATTTTCAAATAATAATTAATATCTGAAAATATTATACTTATATAGATAATACTTTTTGTGGGTGTTAATGGAGTGTATTTACTAGTTTTTATTTTTAAATCGATTGCGCAGAGAGAAATTTCTTAAAAACCCTTTTTTTATAACACGATTAAATACTATAGACATTCAAGAGATGGTCTACTACTAGATCCGAGTTTATATTATTATTATTATTTTTATTATGTCAGAAGAGTTGTTTCACCCCTTCGGGAATCAAACCTGAATGCCAAAAGAATGCAATCCGGGCACTTGGTTTGACCTCCGGGGTGAACCACATCTGACATAGAGCACGTGGAAAAAAAGAATCGATCTTCATCATTAAAAAATTTCGCTTCCACTTGATTCTAAATCTTAACAAACCAATATATTTTGATTAGAATGTTTTGCAAATTACGATTTTTGAATTTTTTCAAAACGATTAAATACTTTCCCAAACGGTCGATAAAGTGAAAATATACATACATATAGGAGAAGAAAAAAGACTCAACCTATATATATATAAACTATAGCCTATGTTCAAATGAATGGAATATCCAAAGTGGCTCTAGGAAAACTTATCGACCACAATTCACCGACGAAAATTTATCGAAAATGTCGATGAATTGTTGTCGATGAGCTGATCGTCGACCAATAGGACGTCGGTCTATTGACTATTCGTGAATTGCCTAGTCTTTGAATTATTTTTGATGATTTTCCGGATCCCATCCAAAGTTTTACTGACAATTTTTGAAGTATTTCATCTGTTCCTCGAGTCTATCCTGTGCATACATTACCTCATCATACGCCACAATTTTATATATTAGTAAAAATGTATTTATTTGTGTAATTTTTAACTAATAATTTATTTTTTGTTTCTCTTTTAGCAGCACGCGATCGTTTTCCCTGTAATAGTTCGACTGATGGTGATATTGAGTTGGATTCTGGCTCTGACATTGATCACGAGCCGCGCAGCCGAGGTAACCACCCTCATGGCTATCATCCCTATAACCATCCTGATGGACGACAGGCAGATGGACGAACTAATGCTAGCACGAGCAACAACGGGACAACCAACAGTAGCGGCACTGTTCGCAAACGAAGGGGCAACTTGCCTAAACATTCGGTCAAGATTTTGAAACGGTGGCTTTACGAACACCGCTTTAATGCTTACCCAAGTGACAGTGAAAAAGTCGCCCTTTCCCAGGAGGCCAGTCTCACAGTTTTACAGGTAATTATATAACTCCCTAATCAAAGTGATAAAAAAAAGTGAAACTTTCAAGAAAAGAAATGAAATCTGGAAAATCTAAATGAACCAAGTACTAAACTAACTTTTTTGGGTATTCATTTTGAAATTGTTTGTATTTAATAATTATTTATTAAGGCGTCTAGTAAACAATTGAAGACAAAATAAGTATATACAGGGTGGGGAATAAAGATCTACCCCATTTTGAAGTATAAAAAATGAAAAAAATATTTTTGAAAAGAACATTAAATACATTATTTTAATGTGTTTTAAACAAAAAAAAAGGGGGATGGGGTCAAAAATGAAAATTCTTACCCTTGGAGCAAACTCAACCTAATTTTGTATACGTATTCTGTGGGCTCCATAAAGGCTAGAAATGCAAAAACTAACCACCTAAAATGGGAGAAGGGTCAAAGATGAAAATTCTAGCCCTTGTGACCATACTCAACGAAATTTTGTATACATATTCTGTGGACCCCTCAGAAGGCTAGAAATGCAAACTAAGCAAATTTTGTATACATAGTTAGGTCGAAAGGGCTAGAATTTTCATTTTTGAGTGGTTAGTTTTTGAATTTCTAGACCTCTCGGGGTCCACAGAATATGTATACAAAATTTGGTTGAGTTTGGTCACCAAAAGGGCTAGAATTTTCATTTTTGACCCCCCCTTTTTTTTTTTTTTCGTCTGATATAATGTTTAAAACACATTAAAAAAATATATATATTTTATATTCTTTTCAAAAATATATTCAATTTTTTCTAGTTAAATTTTTTCATTTTTTTATACCTCTTCAAAATGTGGTAGATCTTTATGCCTCCCCCCTGTATTTAGTTTTCATTGATAGAAAAATCTTATTTTTGATAAACATGAAAGTGGGCTCTTTTAACTTTAATCTTTTTAAGCCGCTACCCAAATTTGAGAAATATGTTCTGTTTATTATGTTTTGTCGCGCCCTCCCAAAAAAGCGAAGTTTTTTTAAACTATAATTAAGCATATTTTTTCAATTTTAGAGTGGTGACCTTTTTTTAACTCACATATAATTTTTTTTTTTTAATTAAGATAACCAAAGGTACTTTTCGTTCCAAGTGTTTTTAATATTTTCACTTGTAATAGTATATTGAATAAATTAAAATATATTTTTAAACTAAAAATAAATAGATTAAATATTTGGTTAACGACTCTGCGCAACCCAAAGAATATGCTTCGCGACCCATAGGTACTTAGCACTGCTATAAATAATAAATTGCAGATTTTTTAAGATTTAGATATAAGAAAAAACTTCAAAATATTTTTTTTTATCTCTTTTTCCACAATTATATAAGCGAAAACATCACACATTAAAATTACTTCTTTTTTTTGACAAAATAAAAATATTTCAGTGAGATTAAAATGTTGGTTTTTGAATTTTTCAAATAGTACAAAAATTTACGCAGATGTCGCAATGCTACTCAAGACCGTTATGCTTGGTGTCGTGTCCGACTTCCTGAACGCTCAAAGCGAGGGGTGAACTGCGACCTAAAATCGTGTACACCTACTTCCACTTTCTTTTCCAAGTAAAAGACAATAGATAACACTAGATTATGAATTCCAAAGTAATTCCAAATAATTCCAAAGATGGTGTACACCTAATTCCAATCGCGGTTCACCCCTCGGCTCAAAGCATGGGGAATACCACGATTCTGGAATATTACGATTCAATTCTTAAAAGTTTTCCCAATATTTTAACATCAAAAATAGAATATAGTCTTCTGGGTGATTGATTCCATCGCCTGGAAAGAAAAAAATATTTTTCTGCTCGGTCAAAAATTGAAGACGTGTAATTATTTATTATAGCATTATTATTTTTTTGCATTTGAGGCGATTCCTTGAATTTTTATTAGTGATGTACTAAATTTTCTGATCTCACCGGGATAAATCTATAAATTTTCATGGGGATAGGAGAGTCGATTGAACATGTTTCAAAATTGAATAAAACGTCTATATCTCAGCAATGGCAAGTCGTAAAACAATAATATTTCAAATTCATCTTGGTATCGGCTTGAAATACAGCAAGATTTTGGTTCAAATTATTCCACCGGGAGTATCACTTTACTTCTAGTGATATGATTTCCGATGGACCAATTTGGAGGATATTAAAGAAAGGTTAGGTTTTAAGTGAAACCATTTTTTTAAATTATATTTGGGTGAATATCCTCTGAAGTTAAAGTGGAATCGGATAATTTTTAGGTGGCACCTATAAACACGTGGGTTATTATAAATAGACGAGACTAGCATGTGACATTTGGAACTCTACTCCGCTACCGGTTTACTTTTATCTTTAGAATTTTAAAATAACGCTAACTAAATAGATTAATCAAAATCTCTCTTAAGTTTTCATTTTTTTTTTCTTTCATATGATTTCAAACATAATATATAAGGATCTATATTTAGATACATAAATATCTATATGGGATGGACAGATAACAATTTCTTGAGTAACGAGTTATAAAATACTAATTACACACAAGATATGAATTATTTTAAGATCTTGTGTGTAATTAGTATTTTGTAACTACATATAAATAATATGAGATATCAAATATCTATTTTAATTATATTTTTAGTTGCGAATTATAAGACTTGTACATTTTTTTTTTGAAAAATCCTTGAAGTTAAAATAATAATTAAAATATTGAACATTTATTTACAATTTGTTCATTAATAATAATAAAAACAAAAAAATTATCAAATTATTTTTCTTTGAAAAAAGGACAGCTTTATTCTAAAAATTTATTTCACTTCAACGCTTTATTGTGTCCGAACTTACTGAAATAAGTTTGTTTTTACTTTCTCAATTTTTTCTTTTTATGGTATTAATGCAATGCATGAAGATGTTTCAAAAAGGCGCAAACCCTGTAGCCCCTTAGTAAGCACTCTTATAACTTAAAAAAAAAAAAAAAAATTTAAGAAATCTCAAACGGTGAGTCGGATTTGAAGTTACCTTTGGACTGTGGTCTTAAGGGAGTATACATATATTACAGGAAAGACTGATACAAAAAAGTGCTTTATTCTCTAGAAGTCATTGATAAACGAGCAGACGAATGCTGAGTGCCAAATGTTAGTTTTGTATCTTAATTAAGGTGTTTATGTTGGAGTAAAATCCCGTTTTTAGTAAAAACGCATTTCGCTGAATACCTTAATGACAACCAGAGTTTACTGATGTTGGTTGAGGTTGGTTCAAAGGTCTAGAATCTTCATTTTTGGCCTTCTGCCTCATTTCGTGTATTTATTTTCAAAAAATTTTAAACTAAAATCTCAAAAATTAGAAGAAAAGTTGTAGATGATGTAATTTTTAACATTTTCGTTTAAAAATTTTTGAAAATAAACATGAAATGAGACGGAAGGTCAAAAATGAAGATTCTTGACCTTTGAGCCAAACTCAACCAACATCAGTAAACTCTAGTTGCCATAAAGATATTCAGCGAAACGCGATTTTACTAAAAAACGGGTTTTTACTGCAATATATATAATGTTTGAAAATGAGGCTTTAGATGAGTTTATTGATTTTATGTCGGCAGAACAAAAGTCATGGTAGTACTTAATCTCATAGTTCTCTACGCTACGGTATGAATAATAAGGAAGAACATTATTTTTAATTATTTTAATTTTTTAAATTCAATTTTTAGGTCTGCAATTGGTTTATAAATGCAAGACGACGCATTTTGCCTGAAATGATTAGACGTGAGGGTCATGACCCCCAACATTATACCATATCGCGACGTGGAAAGAAAGTGTCGAATGGAGCCGGAGGCAGCACTCCTCGGACTCCTAATCATCCTCATCAAGTCCACCATTCGAAACGTAATGCTGCTCGTGATCACGATTATGAAGATAACACTTCACTTATGTACAGGTATATATACATTTCTTTCCATTAATTTTCCCTTGAAATTTTCTTCGAATTTCTCCTAGCCCTTTGATACTTGCAAAGTTGTTTAATTATATATTTAATTAATTTTTTTATTAAAATAAAGCTATTTTTATTAATTTAATATTTCAAAATTTAACAAAAAATTGAATCATAACCAAGTTTATCTTAAATTATTTGATCAATTATATAAAATGAAACTTTTCAAATTTTTTTTTTTTTTTTACTTACCAGCTTCAGAAATTAAAAATATTCATTTTTCTGTCCCTTTCTGTCTGTCCATCTGGATTCCAAAACATTTTTTTTTTTTATTTATTTATTATCACCGGGAACAAAGCCCATTTAGACAGCACATCAGTAAAGTGTTAGTAGGGTTAGTGAGGGAGCCGAGTTTTAGCCGGTAGAAATTTTTATACGCCAGCCAAGATCGAATCCCTGCCTTCCGCTCCAACATCGTCATCATCGATGCCGAAGTGGGGCCAACGCGTTAGCCAGCTCGGCTAACCCGACTCCCCATTCCAAAACTTAGTAATCAAGAAAATTTTTCTACCTCCTCTTATCAAACTACATACCTACCAAAAATAGACAAAAGTTCTAACATTTTTTTTTTTTTTTCAGTCGAAGTGAATGTGAGGAGGAAGGTGAAAGTCCTAATGATTATGAAACTTCTTCAACACCGAGTGAAGATGATCGTCCCTGTACAACAATGGATACCATTTTTGTTCAGCCAACCCATATCCCTAACTTGGTCAAAGAAGAGCCGCCACCTCAAAGTCCTCCATCTACGTCGCAAAATCCAAATTCCCAATGGGCTGGACTCCTTTTAGGCCGTTATCAGCCACTCGATCAAAGTGAAGTCGATTGCTCACAAGAGACTGTTACTCTTCATCAGGTAAAAGAAGAAAAATGTGAAGTCCTCCCTAGTACAGAATGTGGCGGTCCTCTTAGCCTTGGTGGACTTAGTGGTGTACTCATGCAACCCGGTGCTGAATATTGGTCGCCAGCTGCACCACATGCAGCCGCTGCACATCAACATCCGCAAAGTGTAGGTGCCGAGACTGAGGTACGCTGAAATGTCCTCATGAAAAGGCATAGGGACATTTCGGGAGTTTTTTTTTTAGTGTTTCGTACATAACTTCACAAAGATTAGTGGACGAAAACACTCTTAGGGCAAGTTGTATGTCGGTTGATAAACTCTTTTTAAACGTTGACAGGCACTTTCATCTGATTGGACATCCCATCCGGCAACAAGGTGAATTTTAAGGTTTTACCCTCAACGTTTAAAAAGAGTTTACCAACCGACATACAACTGGCCCTAAAAATGATCACTCTCGAATGTCCCTTGCATTTTTGTTTAGCCGTAAATTACTGAAACTAAATGACAGATTGCTCTAAAATTTAGTATATGCACAATTTATATTGATATGAGCATTAATTCAAAATTTGAAAAAAAAATTCATCAATTATATGGGGGCTGATTTTGTGGTGGTATTGTTCTAACGTTCCAAGTCACTCGAGTTTCCCACACACATTGTTAAGTTTAACCGGCTATAATCTGGCTCCTAAAATTATTTTACATAAAACACACACACACATTTAAACATAAATAACTTGAGCCCCACAAAAAACAAAACAACAAATTCCTGGCTAAATGGACTACCATCCGACACCATATAAAAATAAATTAAATAAAGCATAATAAAGATATTTATATAAAAGCTTGCTTGTAAATAGGAGAAATCAAACATGTATGGAAAGAATTGAAAATGAATATGCTCATAACAGTCATTAAAAAAATCGTCAATTTTGACATTTTGTCTCAGTAAATTATTTTATTTGGGTTTTGGTAAATATAGAAAAAAAGTAAATCAACTGAGTAAAACAATATATTTTATTAAATTAACATTAGTTTTACTATATTTGAAAAACGCATGGATTAACCTTGATTCACATGGCAAGGATATGTCGATCCTAAATGAGCCCTATTTATTGTTTGGTAAAATTTGTTGACTAAAGAAAGTTTTAACTTCTGATTGATTGATTTATTTTGGATGTCAGTCATGTCTAACATAGCAATATAATAATATAGTAATATATAATATAAAATATTACATTAATAATAATAGATTTATACAAAATTAATTTGACAATTCAATACTATCATTGCTAAATTTTACATTAAAAAAAGAAATAGAATTTCTTCGGACATGTATATTATTGTGAACCTAGCTTAAGGTAGTTGTTCCGACAAATGGGTTTTCTTTGGATTTTTTTCAAATTTAGACAGATTACATATTATTTAAATACTTCTGCATCGATTGGTGACAAAACGAAATTTATGAACAATATAGTTCCTGAGATATTAAATTCCAAAGATAGAGTTTTTCAGACTCTTATACATTGCACTATATGGGATATCGAAAAATTTACATACATATTTAATTATATTTAAGAAACCCTTCTTACCATTTTTATAAAAAACTAAACCAACATTAAACAATAACCGATACATATTTTAAGATAATTTTGATTCATAGTTACTACACAGTTTCTGAGATAATAATGAATAAATAATGAAAAATGTATAAAAAAAATTTACACTAAAAACAATTTGGCAACAGCGCATTTATTTTTAACCAGCGAAAGATGTATAAAGCGCGCATGCGCTAGATTTTTTCAAAATTATAATTTTCATAAGGTATAACGTAGGCGTTGATTACATTTGTTAAAAAATAACAAAACGATTTATATAGAAATAAATCGACCTTTAAAATGTATTTTATCTGTTATTTTAATATAAAAATATTCAATCTCTTACAATTGTGCCAGATTGTCAAACGAGCTCGGGATTGGCTAGAATCGGTACATAAACAGCAAAAAGTTTTGGGCTTATGAATTATGAATCCTTATTGTCTGTTCTATATACTCTAGCATTAACTTTTTGCTAGTATTATCGCGAAACAACTACCTTAAGTTTCATCAATAGAAGACAGTCTCATATTACTTATTATTTTTTTTTTTTATTATTATTTTTTTTTTATTTTTTTTTAATGCATGAAATAATTGCATCAGACACCAGAAGGCAGGCCCCATATTTATTAATTTATTTTTAATTATTAATTTATTTTTATTAATTAATTTATTTTTATTTTTTTATTTATTATTCCCAGGTTTCCAGTCATAATCATCATCACGAAACTCCACCACCAACCCCTCCAGAGACGGCTGAGGCTGATAAAGATAAATTCAATTGCCTCTACTTGCTTGTAGAGACAGCGATGGCCGTTCGTAATCAAGAGCAGCGCAAGAAGAAACCCACCCTCCAAGTCTAGCCTGCCACCGAATTGCCCGCTCACTTAAGTGTTGTTTGTAGTCCTAATAATAATTTTTTTATTTTTTTATATTTCATTTTTTGATTATTATTTTTCTAATAACAAATATATTAAACTTGATAACTATTAAAAAAAAAAAACGAAAAATACAAAAAAAATACAAAAAAAAAAACAACAAAAAAAAACAAAGGATTGACAAACACATAATTTTCTCTCTCAAAATTCTGGATTTTAACTTAAATTGATTAATTAATTTTTTTTTATTTTTTTATTTTATTTTTTTTTATTTCAATTATGCTCATCACTGGCGTGCTATGACTATTTGAGGCCCGGGGCGGTTTTTCATTTTCTTGCCCTTATGTATTAATTATTTCCAAAATTTCATTTCTATCGGAAGATAGTCTAATATACAAAAATATAGTAAATTGTTAACTTTTGTTATCTAATATTGACAAATCATTTGCGAGATGTAACGTTATATTCATAGATTCTCTAATTTTCAAGACCCTTAAAAAATTTCAGGTAATCATGAATCATTCTTTTTTAAATATGTATCTTTCCTTATGATTCAGCTTCCCTAGGTTTTTGTGGGACATGAGATTTTTTTCTTTGAACCATCTATAAAAATTTTCACCCTTGCGAAATTTCAGCTTTAATGCTTTGAGATTTTGAAACTCGTATATTTTTTAAACCTTACTCATTTTGAACTCTCTCCCTATTTAAGGACACCCTTTCAAAAGAGCAGAGGCAAACCGCCCCAGCCAACCCTACGTTAGTCCTCCATTGATTGACCCACCCATTTTATATTAATATATATATAAATGGTGTTTTATGAATAGGGAAAATAAAAATAAAAAAATAAACACAAAGATATGATTGATTTAAAATAAAAAATTGACAATAACAAAATTTCAAAAAATAAAAATCCGAGAGCAATAATCCAGCTTGAAACCTGTTGCTCAAATTTTAATATTAAAAAAATAAAAATAAAAAAAAAAGACTGTCCATCTTTATTATCTTTAATTTTATTTTTTTAATTTGATTTTTTTTTCTTTCATGCATTATTTTTATTAATGTTATGTGAGTATGAATGCGTGTCTAGTATATGCTGATTTATATTGAATTTCTTTTTAATTCTATTTTTTATCAGGTCTTTTTTTAAGACTTGATTATACATATGGAACGATACATATTAATAATTTATTCGTTCTTAAGTATACCTCTACGCATAAAGAATAAAGGCGGCGTAGTTAGTACAAATTCTTATATATGGATATATATTACATCTATATATAAGCGTTTTTAGTTATTATTGAAAAAAAGCATATAATGATAAAAAAATTTTTAATAAAACTGAACAATAAAAACTACTTAGAAAAAAAATGCTCGATTAATTACTAACAGAGCCACATCATTAGTAAGTCTTAAAATAACTAAGCTACAAATATCGAAAATTATTTATACAGCTTTTTTTTTCATAAACAATTAAATGTTCCTAAAAAAGTAAAAAAAAAAAAAAAAAAATATGAGAAAATATATACCTAAGCATATCTTAAAATTTATAAATAAATAACTAATGAAGTTGTGACGTTTCATCATATATCTGAAACTTGTGGTTTTGTATTGAATATATTGTTTCTTTTTAATATAAATAAAACTGATAGAAGTCAAAATATTTCTTCTTTTGATGATTATTATATTAATAATTCATTGTTATAGTATATAAAATATAAATATAACTTATTTAAAAAAAATGACTTATCTATCAACATCTTCTACTTTTCTCTTTATTAGTGTTATTACATGATTCTTCTTTAACTGTAACAATTTTAGCTCTTTCAAATTAATATAAAATGATATTTTTCTCAATTCTATGAATAAGTATTGATGTTGATTGTCTATTTTTGATTAATGATTAAATCGGTGATATTCTTTAGCTTTGGAAAGCTGGGTCAATGTTAAAAAATGGCCGCCATCTTTAAGAATAGCAAATTTTTATTATTATATTTTACCATATGCAATGAAGGTAAAAACATTTCTAGTTATTTAATATTTTTACTAAATAAAAAAAACTTTTATTAAAATACAATAATAAGTATTATAATTTTATTTAATCGTATTAATTAAAAATAATATTTAAAATTTCGAAAAACTCGCCGCCATAGATCATCAAGACGAATCATTTTTCATATTTTAATAGAATAGTTGGGTAAGCCCTTTTTAAATTTCAGCTTCTTAGATTCATTGGGAATATAAATTATTAATTTATTATTATTATTTAATTTAATTTAATTCCAAAATGTGATTCCTCAGATCCATTGGGCCTTAGCATGCACGCAAGGATCGGCATTAAATTTGTTTATATAATTGAAATTCAAATATCATTTTCAGATTTTTTATTTTATTTTATTTATTTGAGTATATATATATATATATATATTGCTCGATTGGATTTGAGCATACTTGAATAAAAATAAATATAGTATCTTCTTCATAAATTATTTATTTATTTTTATTATATTTTTTTTAAGAAAATAACATTGCAGGTTTGGATTTTTGTTGAAACGTCCTAGAATTATTAAAATTCATTTATAAAAAAAATTGACAGAAATGTATTAAAAAAATTTGTAAAAATATAAAAAAAATTATGTTTTAATTCTTCACTACACTGCCATAATTAAAAATACACCTATTTATAATTGTTTATGAATTGTACATAGAATTTTTCTCTTTATCTTTAATATTACTGATTCAACTATATTTTTTCACATTTCTAAAAAAAAAAATTTTTAAAGATACAAAAAATAAACCCGGTCAATTTGTAAACTCATTTTTTATATTCATTCAGATTTTTAAAAAAATGATATACTAATACTATATTTTCTCTTATCTTTCTATATCTGTGTATGTGTGTAAAATTTCTGAAACATTTTCTCTCAATTACTTAATGTTTTTCTGATTTTTTTCATAATAGCCATAATATACAGCAAATGAATGATTAATGTAATATTATAAAACCAACAAACAACCACACAAAAATAATCTTTTTCATTTATTTGCTGATGATTTCGAATCCTAATTTATGAATCATTTGTATATGATATTATACATACATACAAACAAACAAACAAAAAAAGCAAAATCTCATTATTTTTCCATAAAAATTTACATTAGTTGACATTTAATAGTCTATTTGATAATTGTTGTTAAATAAAAAAAGTAAAAAAAAAAATCTTCAACAAATACCAGATTTCTAAAATATGTATATATGTGATAATGAGAGATCGAAACCTGGTAGAATTATACGTAATTTTTCTTCGAAAAAAAAAATAAAAATAAATTAACAAACAAAAAAAAATAAAAGACAAGTGTTAGAATTGTGTTCACAAATCGTTTTTTATAATTATATATTGTAAGTGAATACAATATTTATTTTTGTTTTGTTGGTTTTTATTTTTTTTATTTATTTAATTTTTTTTCGAGAAAAAAAGAAAAAAAGAAAAAAAAGAAACTGGATTGGAGCTAAGTTATTCCACTTCATAATCTTGGCTTTGTCCACCTGACACTATTACAAGTAAAAAGATCTCCATGTAATAGTAAACACAAGTTAACTAAAACTTGTACTGTAGTGTAATTAATTTTATAATTAATCATAATTCTTAGTAAAATATAGAATATTATAGAGTACACTTTTTTTATTTATTTCAAACTCCCTATTTCAACTTCTATTCCTTTTATAAACTTAGTGTTTTAAGTGTATTTTTGGCCTAATAATATAAAGTATATTTACGATGAAAATCAAGTTTTATTTGGCCGAAATTGATGAATTTTAGGTTTCAGTACAAAAGTAAAACAGAACCTTATTAGTGTCAATGCAATGTCTTTCAACCAGGCCCGTGCTGGCTACCTCTGAAGGGCGTGGGACAAAGTATGGTGATGGGGCTCTAGGGGGGTCTGGCGGTTACTGAAATTTTTTTGAAAATCTAACCTGGCTTCAAAAATATTCAAAATTTGGCATATTTTTACTACAAATTTATTTTTTAAAAATACATAATTATGTCTTTGGGAAACAAGAAATTGAAAGTTCTTTTACTAAATCATTACGTTTTAATTTCAAAAAATTACAAATTATTATACCAAAACAGTAACAGACGCGCTTTTGAGCTGGTTTCACACTGGCGACATTTCTGAGAGTATTTCTAAGAAAATGCTTTTCAAATTAACACATTGTATATTTTTCACTTTAAAATATTCATTTCAAAAATATCTAAATTGTCTATATAAATAACATAGTCCAAGAGCTGGTGACACATTTTGACTACGGATTTGACTCAACTAGAAATAATGCGTAATAGTACCGTCTATGATAGCTGTACAGGGAATGACCAGTCTGGCTGGTTGTAGCAGGTCGACCAGGTACTACACATGGTGTGAGTGAGGTAAAAAATATGTATTAAAAAATATTTTTGACCCAGAATGAAATTAGAAAAATTATAATTTATAGTCAATTATAAACATAATATATGTCAGCCCAGACCACCCCAAAGTGTAGTTTTACAACATGAAGAAGGGAACAGTGATAATGAAAAGTAAAACTAAATATTTTTATTTTTTATGTAACCAAATACTTTTTTTTTCTGTAAATAAATAAATATTTTGAGATAATGATAAATAAAACTGAATATTTTTATTTTTTCTGTAACCAAATTCATTTTTTTGTAAATAAGTAAATAAATATTTTGAATATTATGCATAAGTAACGATAATAATTAAAATTATATTAGGTTGGACTTTGTGGTGTTTCACAAGGAGTCAAGAAATCTATAAACAAGCCGGCACTGTTAAGAGCTAACCAGTCAATAAAAGATTCAGATAATAACAATTAGTAACAATAAGAAGATTTAATATTTGAAATCAACAAAATTATAAAAGCAATAATTAATTTATATATGTTACAAATTAATTTAATTTAGAAGCTGAATCATTTTAAAAACAATTAATATTTTAGTAAATTTTACTTAACACGCTATTCAAGTTTCAGCGTGCATCAAAAATATTTTTTTTCATCTTGTGAAACTACACTTTGGGGTGGTCTGGTTCCACGTCCCACCACTCAAATGGTCTGGGGTGAATATATTATGTTTATATATATATCCTGCGAGTTTGGTTACGGCGGACGCCGTTTCTCGCTTCCCATTCTCCATGTCCTTCTGTCGGCACAGTCTTCCTCTTCCAGCCCACGGGCTTGCATGGCATTTTGGATTCCCTGAAACCACGATCTCGGCGGCCTTCCACGCTTTCTTCTTTCTGGGGGCTGCCAGTTCCAAATTTCTTGGGCCAGCGTTCATCCGCCATCCTACTGACGTGGCCAAACCACATCAGTTGCTTATATTCGATCGTGTTGATGATGTTGCCTTGGACTTTCATTTTTTGGCGAATGTGTTCGTTCCTTACATGTTGCAGTCTTGAGACACCCGCTGAACGTCTCCAAAAATCAATTTCTAACGCCAGCAGGCGTGAACGGTTTCTCTTGTTTACCTCCCAGACTTCGCTTCCTTAGGTCTCGACGATGGTCTTATAGATGGCAGCCTTATTGTTCTTAGATATTTCCTTACTCCACAGGATCGAGTTCAGCTGTCCTATTACTCGCCTGCCTTGATTTATTTTGTTAGTAATATCTAGGTCACTTTTTCCTGCCTTTACTAGTGTTACCCCCAAATATTTAAACTGGTTGGTATGTCTTATACAGTTGTTATCCAGGACAAGGTCTTTTCCCGCCTCACCAAGGGCCAGATACTCTGTTTTTTGGAAATTTTTCATATTCTTCCTTTAGCTTTCGGAGCATATAGAAAGCGTCATCTTCGTCTCCCGCAATCAGGACTTGGTCGTCAGCAAAGAGTAAGCTATATAGTGTGCGATTTTCTATTTGTATGCCCATACCAGAACACTTTCTTCTCCAGGATACCAGGAAAGCTTCAAGATACAGTTTAAAGAGTGTCGGAGCAAGGGCGCATCCTTGTCGGAGACCTTTTGTTACCGGAAAATACGCGGATAATTCTTTACCTATTTTGACAGAACTGGAGCAGCCTTCGTAGAACCTTCTTGTAGCATTGATATATATAGGGTTGATACCTCTTAATTTCATGCTGTTCCATAGCTCGCCTAATGGAACGGTATCATAAGCCTTTTGAAGGTCCACGAATATCATGGACTGGACGGTCGAGCCCCAATCTCTTTTCCAGCAAGATCTTTAAGGTAAAAATACCATCAATACAGGACCTTCCCGCCCTAAATCCATTCTGGTCTTCTGATTCTCTGATATCCTCTTCTATCCTTTGTTTCATAACTCGTCCGTAGAGTCTCGCCATAGATGATACGACAGTAATCCCTCGGTAGTTTGTACACAATTTTCTGTTCCCCTTTTTAAATATTGGTGTTATTAAGGCCTTTCTCCATTCTTCAGGAACATTTTCTCCATGGACGTACTTGTTAAACATAACTGTTACGAGCTCAACAAGATATATTATGTTTATAATTGACTAAAAATTATAATTTTTCTAATTTCATTCTGGGTCAAAAATATTTTTTAACACATTTTTTACCTCACTCACACCATGCGCAGTACCTGGTCCACCTGCTACAGCCAGCCAGACTGGTCATTCCCTGTACAACTATCATAGACGGTACTATTACGCATAATTTCTAGTTGAGTCAAATCCGTAGTCAAAATGTGTCACCAGCTCTTGAACTAACTAGCTTGATTCAATATGCCAATATGTTCTTCTATAAGAATATTAATATTATTCATTCCGAGAGTAAATAATTTAATTTTGTTTTTTTTGACTACATTAAAACAAATTTTAATTGTTTTTGTGTATTAGATTTTTTCACGATTTTAGGACAGGGCCGCAAAAAGACATTTAGGCAAAGAGCGCAGGGCCACAAGTTCCCCTATCCCCCCTGGCCAGCACGGGCATGCTTTCAATCATTGTAGCTTGTAAAGTAAATAAGATACAAACTTGAAATTTATGAGTTATAGGCACGGGCGCTCATCAATTAAAATTGGTAAGGGTTGTTTGCTGCCTGAAGTGCCATTAAATGACCCCAAAATTTTAATCAGATGATTATTTTGGGAGGGTCGAATAGGATGGTTTCAAAGTTAATTATTTTTTTTATTTTACTTAACGGGTGTTCCAAAAATAAATTTACAATTATGAAATATGTATTATTATATTTTATTCTCCCCTTCAAGAGCGTGGCCGGGATTTGAGCTAGAGGGGGCAGCTCATATTAGTTTAGAGGGAGAGGTGGTGCGAGTTCGAAATAAATGAATAAAATATAAATAAATAAGTAGTTTATAAGTTTCATATTATAAATTATTTTCAAAAGACGCCGCTATGAATATTTTTACATGTTATATTTTTTAGTTGCCAACATAATAGACTTTATTCCTGCAGCTGCTCCCTGCCCATAGCTGGGCATGTCCTTGCTCCCCATATCAACGATATAATATAAGAACGATTTTGATATCTCAAGTATTTTGTAAGATATAATTACTAGTTTTTCTTTTCTATTCAAAAAGTCAATGTAAGAAACTTTATTTTTTGTAACACTCCAAACTTGATCATGTTAGATCGTCATAATAATTGTGTTAATAAAGGTCCTTGACTCAAATCCGGAAGGGAACATTTTTTTCCCTTATATAATATTAATTTACAAATTATAGATAATAAATATATTATTTCTCATAATTTTTCCTACAATTTTTTTTTTTTTAATATTAAATTAAATGATTACATTTTGTTAAGGGAGAATGCTGTATGTTCTTGGTGAAACATCTATATTAGGTATATATAATTAAGGTTTTGTCTGTACATTGCTCCAAATCATGCGGGGGGTGTAGTGATGGTGCGGGGGTGGGGCGGAATGTAGTAGGGAGTGGGTTAGGGTATGGAATGCGGGGATGATATGAGGGCCTGCGGATGGTGCAGTGTGGAGTCCGGGGGCTTAGCGGGGGTGGGATCTAGGAGGTTAGGCGTGGGTGGAGGACACGGGTTGGGTGGGGTGCAGGGTGGAGTGGGGGGTTCAGGTGAGGGTCCAGAGGCTTAGTGGGTTGGGGTGGAGTGCGGGGTGGTGTGGGGGCGGAGGTGAGAGCACGGGGTGAGGGTGCTGGGTGGGTTGTGAGGGTGGGGTTCGTGGGTTGGGGGTCCAGGGGCGTGCCCCCTGGCTAGCAAGAAGGCCGCTGAAGGCGGGCCTTGCAGTTAGTATTAAATAAAGTAAAGAAAATTTTTGAAATTTTTTTTTGAAACTTTTTAAAAAAAATTTCTTTACTTTATAAATGATTACAATAATGAATAGATATTTTGCCGAGTGTGGCAGTTTTTAAAAAATACTAGAATGTTCAATCAGCTAAAAATTCTTAAATTGTAAATTCTCATCAATTATAATACGTAAGAAAAAGTCTTATAAAAACCATATATTTCTTTATTTTCATCGAATTTTCCAAAAGTCTTGATGACGATGTTGGGACGGAAGCCCAAGTTCAGGCCTTGCTTACGGCAGAATAAAAAAAATTGACCGGAGAAAATCCGGCTCCCTCACTAACATTACTAACCCATGATAAAAAGAATCATACTACGTCCCCACTGGCTAAAATGGACTACCATATGTATCCGAAGCTAACCAATCGAGTCACTAACACTATTAATCCAATAAAAAAAAAAATTAAAATTAATTGAAAATGGAATCTCCGATGAAAATGAATTTTTATTTTTCGTCCTACGATATTATCATAGGTTTTGTCTTGTGATTTCCCAGTTTCTATCGAATTAATATATAAAAAGCTATTTTTCCAGTATTTAATTAACTGAATTACCTGATGAAAAAATATTTTTTTTTTTTTCAATAATATTTTTACAAGATTTATGTTAGTTCTCTGATTTTACTGTTTTTAACAAATTTTTAAAGTTTTTTTTTTCTTGATATTCCTCTCTCCCCAGAAGTTTAATTTACTCTTTTTTATATATCATCTATTAACGGACAGGCCTTTAATTAAAATGGATATACTAATTTTAAGCAGGGCTATTATAATCTGATTTCTTCAGGGGAAGGCAATAGATTTTTTACCCAATAATAATATATTAATTAATTTTGTTGAGGGAGAATGGTGTAGGTCCTTGGTAAAACATATTAAACGAGCTTTTCGTGCGTGCCACGGTAGACTTATATAAAGCATCTCTGGCTGAGTAACTATCCATTCCAGATTTACTCATTACAATCTTAAGGTTAGCTGTAGCGGCTCTTGCCTTACTAACCATCTGATCTGCAGCGAAAAATCCCCAGATAGCTAATATTTTTAACTATTTCTTTTTTTTTTTCATTATAATAAAATGCATAGTCCGGAGGTCTTCCGGCTTCACGAAATATCATTACTTTAGTCTTATTAATATTAACTTCTAGCTTATTGCTTTTACTATATATTCTAAGTCTATTAAGCATCATTTGCAGCTTAATTGGGGTATCCGCCAGAAGGATCAAATCATCTGCAAAAAGCAAAGTCGAAATTGAGGTTTTAGCATCAATGCTTACTCCCTCCAATCCGGCCTCAGATAAAAACCTGTCAAAATCTGAAATGAACAGTGAAAACAATAGCGGGCTAAGGCTGTCTCCCTGCAAAACCCCCTTATTTATCTTAATACTATTAGATTTCTTTCTAAAGTTAAATAAGCGTTATCATAGATTTGTCCTATTATATTAATTATTTTTGAACTTAAACCCAAATGGTACAATTTGTCATACAGTAGTTTGTGATCAACAGTATCGAAGGCTTTTTTAAAATCTACGAAAGCACAATACACTTTCCTTTTTACATTATCCAATGCAAAGCGTGGGTAAAGTATTGTAATCGCTCTCGGGGCAAGCGTGGCTTCAAAGGGTCCTCAGGTAAAGACTACGGAACCCATGGACTCAATTAAAGTCACAAATTGTAGTATTCAATTAGGTTGAATTTTAGCACGTGACGGTTTTGCCAAAAATTACAAGGGGTCTCGTCGAGAGGCCAAAAAGTGCGATTTTTTCATTTAGTGCGTGCGGATGGATGGATGGATGGATGTTATCGTTTTTTTGGCCCACGATTTTTTCCACACCTTTGCACCGATTGAAATGAAATTGAAAACCTAGCATTCTTTTAACAAAATGAAGCGCTGATTAGTTTTTGGTACATTTCGGCCCACAAACATTAGTACTTTATTTCAGTACTTTTTTAGTTTTTTCTAAATATCATGAAAATGACATAATCAATTTTGATGAAATTTAATATCCTAATTAAGTACCTTGGGGACCACAACAAAGGTTAATTAAAGTTTTTAGTAAAATTATATTTTAAAGTACTTTACTCTAGAGTAAGATAGTACTTTTTTAATTTTTTAAATTCTTTAAAATTTATTCATTTGAACGTTTTAATATAGCTCATTTAGCCTTGCTTAAATAAGAATGGATAGGCTTCTCTCTGTGAAATGCTAAAAATTTGGGAGGAAATTTTATAAGTAACCATAGCAACTGCGTTGTTTTCTTATCCCTTACCTTTGCTGAAGACATAGAGGAATCGACTTTAAGCCAAAAATAGCGATTGATTCTCATCTAATACTTGAAGAATAACCATTCTATATTGGATTTTTGACGTTTCGGTTTTTATTAGTAACCATTGCTGAAGACATGGAGGAATCGACTTAAAATCAAAAATAGCGATTGATTCTCATCAAGCTTGAGTTGTTTACCATAAAAGAATTTAGTCTTTTTGATTTTAAGTCTATTCTTCCACGTTTTCAGTAGAGGTTGCCATTAATAGTCAAAACATCAAAAATGGAATGCAATAAGGTTATTCCTCTAGTATTAGATAAGAATCGATCGTTATTTTTGACTTTAAGTCGATTCCTCCATGTCTTCAGCAATGGTTACCAATAATAATCGAAACGTCAAAAACCTAATGTAGAATTGTTATTCCTCAAGTATTAGATGAGAATCGATGGCTATTTTTGATTTTAAGTCGATTCCTCCATGTCTTCAGCAATGGTTACAATAATAACCGAAATGTCAAAAATACAATGTAGAATGGTTATTCCTCGACTATTAAATGAGAATTATTTTTGAATTAATGTCAATATGAACTACAAATTGCAAGTGATATCTGATTAATAATAAAGGAACAAACATATTATATTAATATTTCAAATGAATTTGGATAAAGTTTAGCAACGATCCGTTGCAGTTTATTTTAATCTCAAACCAATCCCTACAGTCGCAGACAAAACATAGAGATTATCAATACAACCTCGGTTCCTACGAAACCCCAATTGACATTCAGGTATTATATTATTATTTTCTGACCAAGTTAGTATTCTTTCGCTCAAAATTCTTGTAAATATCTTGGCAATAGTATTTATTAGAGAAATTCCTCTATAGTTTTCAGGGTCCTCTCGCTGGCCCTTTTTAAAGAGCAAAAACATTTTAACCCTAGACCAAAGTTTCGGAGTAATTTCACTAGAGAGTACTTTATTCAGCAAATTTAATAGATATTTCCTCCCATTTAAAGACATAAATTTATAAAATTCACTTCAAACATTATCAATCCTTGGGGATCTATTTCTCTTGGACAGGTAAAGAGCACCTTCAAGTTCCACCAATGATATATCTTTATCTAAATCAGGATTATGTATATCAATACCTCTAAAAGACCTACTTGCGTCCCCCATACAAGCGTTGAAGGAAGAAAAAAACTCTTCCCAAATATCAAGGTTTATAGGGTTTTCATGTCTAGCCCTTGGTCTGAATCTCCTAATAATATCCCAAAACTGAGCAGGGTGCTTTACGTCTGCGAGCATTTCACATATGTTATCAAAGTATTTCTTCTTACTATTAACTATTAATTTTTTATAGTCTTTTTTCATTTCAAATACAAACTCAATTGTGATTGTTCAAAATTACTTATTTTCAAGCTTTTAAACAAAGATTTTAATTTATTTTTAAATAATTTACAATTATTATCATACCACGGTCCATTAGTTTTTGGTGAATTATACCTAATTATTTTTTTCTCAACAATACCTAATTCCCCTGCAACTTCCTTAATACAATTAATCAAAGTTCCATATGACTGATCACAATTTAAAGTATTTACATTAATCTCATTCAACTTAGCATCCAGAAGGGAGCCATACAAAGAGCCAAATTCATCATTCCATACAATTTTTTCGACTTTGATACTATTGTCATTATTAGCACTATTAAAAGAACCAGAATTGCTACCAAAAGGCAAGCGAAAAGAAATCTCATAAGGTATATGATCAGAGAGCAAAGAAAGTTCCTCATTTACTAGCGTGTTTATTTATTTCTAGATCACAAAAAGGTAAACTCACCCAGCACTGATCAATTACAGATTTACCCGCCGATGACATGTATGTATACTTTGCTGGAGTATCCCCCAAAGATCTTCCGTTCAAAATTAATAGGCCCTTTTCTTCCATGAAGTCCACCAATGCTCGACCTCTTGTATTCGTTGTTATATCCAAGGAACTTCTTTCAGGAGAAATCAAAACATCGGAAATCACATCATCATCCATTTGATTCAATTTACCATTACGTGCGTTGAAATCGCCTACCAGCATCACATGTTCCATATCTAGTGAAAACAAATCTAATGAGTCTTCAAGTAAATTTAGGCACTCTTTAATGTCACTTGTAGGTGGGAAATAGATTATTCCCAAAATAAATTTAAACATCGTCATTTCAACTTTTACTAAAATCCAGATTATTTTTTTCCAATACAGTAACATGATGTTTCTTTTTAATTAACAAAACCAAACCACTGCTAGCTCTCCCGCGAGATTTCTCTTTCACAGCCTCAGCGGCCACAGTGTTGAAATGACACTCTATAAGGGATTCCACGGCAGGATTCTGCAATAGCCAAGTTCACATAAACAAATCAAATCACACTCCATAATATATTTTTGATCTTCTAAAAGCGATTGGTTAAAATTCTTAAACCCCTGACAATTCCAAAACGTTATTTTTAAATTTCCTACTTTTTCACTTGTCCTTGCTTTAACTGGTCTTCTTCGCACCCCACTCCCTATTCGTTTTTCTAGATCCCCATCGTCTATTAAACTTTTAAATTCTGAGAAACCCCACAACGAATCACTTTTCACCTCTAACCGTTTTTTGGGACAAGTTGTTCTTCTCCACCCACCAACTCGAATTGGTGGAGTACACCCTCGATTTTAATTTTATCGCCCAGTATTTGGTAGTGTCTTCCTTCCTCTCTCAACTTAGAGGCCCTTTTAAATAATTTTCTTCTTCTTTCTCGTGTTTTCGGGGAATAATCATCGTCTATAAAAATATTTGTTCCCTTCAAATCACGTTTTTTGTCTGTCACCTTCCATTTTTCTTGAACATCCGAAAAGCATGCCAAAATCAATCTGGATCTACCCTCGGAGACCCTGCCCATCCTTCTCGCCTTTACCATATTTCCTTCAACTTTCAATTTTCCTCCAAAATTTGCTTCAATTTCTCTCTAGTAACGTCATCTCTCTTTCCCGGAGCCTCATCTATTCCCCTAACAATAATATTTTTACTCCTTTCTTTCCTCTCTCTTCCTTCCAGTCTTAATTCAAGCTTGCCAAGATTAGTCTTCAAGTCATCCTGAATTTCCTTGTTCCTCTTCCTCTCCTTTTCCTGGTTCATCCTCACCTCATGCAATTGTTCTTGTATATTTCTATTTTCCTTTCTCAATTCCCTCATCTCGATCAACAAATCGTTCAGAATATCATTTGTATCCCGCTCATCAGCTGCTCTCTTTCTCCCTCTCTCCTGGTCTACCTTATTCGGGGATCTTGTGGTTTTTCCGCCCCTTGCAAAAGGACTAGTGTATTCCTTCGTAAGAGAGTTCTCCATCGCGTTGGTTCCCTTCTTCCCGGCATTTCCAGATGATATGTATTCAATTTAAAAAAAAAAATACATATACACCTATTTTTATGCAAAACACGATACTAATCCGGGGTCAGCACAGGTCAGTCAGAACAAAGAGAAATAAAAATAGTGTCCCTTCTATAATATATAAAATACTAGGTAGGTTTCACATAAATATTTATTTGAAGCCTACCTAGTATTTTAAATTTTAAAAAGTTTCTAAAAATTTTTTTTTACTTTATATATTAATTAAATAAGTTTGGTTTAAGAAATAATTCAAAAAAATTAAAATCTAAATATTTATTTAAACGAAAATTATAACATAGATAATAATAGTAATAGCAATAATTTATACTTATAATAATTTCCTAATAAATTAATTATTCCATTGGTTTTTATAACCTAATCAGGTCCTCCTCTCTGAAAAATAAATAGACAAAAAATTAATTTTGAAAGAAAAAAAAGACATTTTATATTGTTTTAATAGACATACATTAATATAGTCGATTTCATATTGATCTAATGGTCGTCTTTGGTAACGTTTTGGTAATTGATGAAATTCAATTGTAGGGCCGGATGCCGCTCTAGCTGCTGGCGCTGATGAGCCCGATGAAGATTCGACAGATGACGCTGAAGAAAAAAGATGCATTTTAAATGAATATAATTTTGTTACGAAATTTGTTGAGTTTTAGTTTCTTCCACCTCCTAAAATAAAAAGCATCAAATCAACCCCCCCCCCCCTCCCCCATTGACAAATTTATCCTATTTTTTTTAATATAACAATACAGTGTTTCACCCAAAACGATTCACTTCAAATTGGGCCTCCTTTAAAGATTTTTCCTATTCCCTTGTAACTTTTACGATGTTCACATTACAATATAGCGTTTATCACTTGGAAAAAGCCAAGAAAATAATAAATGTTTATCAAAATAAATTTTTGAGTAGTGCTGTTTTCCATAATAGCTGTAAAAGTTATGCTAAGTGCAAGAACGGAATGACAGATTTCATAATCCATAAGCTAAAAATTTTTGCTGTTTATGTACCACTACTAGCCAATCCGTGCTCGTTTGACAAATCTGGCAACACTGTCCGAGCTTGTATATATTTTATCATAGAAATTTTTAGATAACGTACATTATAAAGGGAAAGTTATAAAACAAAAATTTCTTAATACTTTGATCGGGGGGACATTGTTAGTATTGAGTGCATCCTCTTGAATCAATGAAAGCTGTTTGAGACAATGGCTGAAGGGAAAAAACGTCCAAAAAATTACTAAAGTTAACCCACTTTTTAGATTAAATAAATGCGTTCTTGTCAGCTTGTTTTTAGTGTAAATTTTTATTTTTATTTTTTTTTTTCATTTTTTTCCTTTCGCCGCTTCTGTGGTTGATCATGTTCTGTATTCTTTAATGATTGTCTTCAATCGGGATTCCTTTCTTTACTAGCAATATTGTCAAGAGTTCTTTTTTATTATAATGTGTTCTGATGAGATAAAGTCAATAATTCCCCAAAAAGCTTGCTTTATGCTCGCTGATTTCAAAATTCCTCAGTATTAGTAGGTATAAATTTGGTGATCAAGGATCAGGCAGAATAACAAAAGCACACTCAAAACCTATGTACCTATAGCTTAGGATTTAATTTTAAAAACTTCATCAGTACACTGGATATTTCATTTATTCCGATGTACTAATAAAGATTTAAAAAATTAAAATTAAAATTTGATCACCAAATGTATTACTCCTATATATCAAATATATAAAGTTTTCAGTTTTTACGGAAGCTCAGAAATTAGTTTTCTTTTTTTAATTATCTAGAAGACATTCCGTGTATGTTCTTTGCTTTTTTGGGCCAGATTCTTTTTCTATATTCTTTTTTGTTGAATTTTTAAGCAGGTTGTATGTCATTGAACTTGTTTTAATAGCGAGATATACCTAAAGCTTTAATATATAATACAAATATCCTAATTGTGAATTCATTTTCTTAGAGAAATAGAGCAGACGGCTTATTAGTGAGGCGACATGGCTGTTGGTGAGTTTCTTTTATTTTATTTTTTTAAAATAATGTTTGATTAGATAGAAAATGGTTTCACAACAAATTAATTATATTTGTTCGGTCCTGTTAGATCCAATTCGGCTATCTTCTTTGGTTAGTTCAGCACGAACCTAAGCAAAGAACCGAGCCGAACTGAATTTAACCAAACGGAATCGAAACCTATAGATTAAACAACTAATTAAAATTTTACTTTATTTATTCTAAATAATTTTGATATATATTTACATGTTATCAGGCCCTCTGCTCTAATCTTAGATTTACCTTTTTTTTAATATTTTATTAAATTGTAGAAATAAATACATTTTATATAACTCACCACTTTTATTACTTGGGCCGCCTTTTCTAAATTTAATTAATGGAACATGTTTTTGGACAATCTAAATTAGAAAAAAAGAGAAATATTAATATATTTGTGATTTATTTTAGTGTCAGATAGAATTACCTTCCATGCCTGGGAAGCCATATTGCGAGAATGAAGACGAAAAGTCATTTCAATCACCGAAACAAACAACATTAATAGTCAAAATTAAATCCAACTTAGTCTATTCATTCTCTATTAATACCTTTAATAGTCTTCATTTTTTTTATCATAAACCATTCTTGTTTTTATTATTTTTTAGATATTTATATTTTTTTGAATTTTTTTGTATTAATTTAAATATACAATAATTTTCTAAGAGTATTAATTTATTATTATTTATAAATGTAACTTTTATTATTTATTATTTTTAATATTTATATAAATATTTATAATCTATTATGAATATATATATAACATTTGCAGGCAACCCTGACATTCTATATAAGGCGACGGAAGATAAGTTTTTGATTGTCTCCATGGTTCGATAATCAAGTGGACTTTTTATTTTTTTAAATACTCATTGGAGTTTAATTTTTAGTGAAAGTTTTTCATATTTCACTTTTACATTCTTCTAAATGAAAAGGATAAATAAAAATGACTGAAAAAAGTACATCTGCCACCACTCCTGATGATCAAAATATTGATGATACTTATTCCTTAACTAACATTCCTGTTGAGGTAAAAATATTAAAATAAAAATTTATTTTTAAGTTTAGAAATAGATATTTGGTTTCCCTAGGGAGAGGGCAAATGGCCTGGTACCCCCAAAATACAAAGAAAAAACACTTGATTATTAATAGTTTCGAACAATGATTTCTTTAAAAGAAAGACCTGCAATAATGTGACATTTTTAAATAATTATTTGTGTGAATTTACCCTAAGGTAGAACTGTAGAATTGGAGCAGACGACCATGACAATGGATTTCAATAACCGAAGAACCCGAGCCAATCTAGATCTAACCAAATCAAACCTACCTATAATAATAAAACTTGAGTAAGATGCGAGATAGGTTTCACAAAAAAAGAAATAAAACAAAATTGAGTTTTGAATTCGATATATTTCGGGGGTGAGCCCTTCATCAGGAGTAAAAAAAAAGTTTTTTTGACTCCTGATGATGGGCTCACCCCCGAAATATATCGAATTCAAAACTCAATTTTGTTTTACTTCTTTTTTTGTGAAACCTATCTCGCATCTTGTTCAAGTTTTATTATTATATTAAAATGTTTCACCTAGAACCAACACTTAACTCCTTAAAAGTTACAAACCTATCTAATTTAAAGCGAAACCCATTTTTTATTTAATTAGACATTATTTGAGAAAAAGAAATATGAACGGTGGGATCGCCCTGAAAGGGTGGTCGCCTCGCGAATGGGTCTGTTTTAATTCTACAGGAATCGTCAATCAGCCGATTGCTCGTTACTGAATTGCATCCAGGGTGGCAAGAGAATGCTTGGAGGCCCCTCTCCACAAATGCTGACCATATTCGATACCTGGGCTGATTTGGGCCTCGTAGATGATGAGAAGCTCCAGGGAAAATGAAAAATCGCCTGGACCAGAATAGAAGCCAATAGATTTTGCCACTAAGGAAATGTGTTAATTCAAAGACAGATCAAATGCGACTGAGACGCCCAATATGGACAGCCTGTCACAAATCTTCAAAGAGTATTTGAACCAAAGAGGATGTCAGGGAAATTATTATTTTCGCGCATAGAAATTGGACAACATTGAGTCTTGTTTTTTTTTTTAATGAACATGATGAGAGAAGGAGTTACACCAAAAAGGTGCATCCCCTAAAGGCCTTGGTTGGCTCCTCCATCGTGGAAACAAGAAAAAGAGGGAATTTTATTGGCTGGGCGGGGGTCGAAGGTATCTGTGGATCCGGGTCTTAAATAGCTGAAGGTTATAAGTCGCGGGGAAGACAGTGGATGGGAGCGAGTTCCAGTCTCTGGAGGTCATAGGGATAAAAGAGTTGGCCAAAGCGCTTGTTCGACGAATTTTATCCAATTTGACAGCAAAGAGGTGCTGAGCGTTCGAGAACCCCTGTTTCTTTGGAGAGGGCTTTAGTGGGGATAATTGATTTCAGCTCGACTGAACAGACTCTATGATAGTATAGGTAGTACAGGGAAAGGGCAGAAACGGTTCTTCGGTAAGCCAGGGAGTTAGTTAGGGCCGGATCTCTTAGTTTACTTGCTCGTTTCTGAATTGCATCCAGTGTGGCAAGAGAATGCTTAGAGGCGCCCCTCCACAGATGAGAGCCATATTCGAGACAGGGACGAATTTTAGACTTATACAGTGTAAGAAGTTGATTGGGAGAATAATAGCGTCTAGACCTAAATAGGAGACCAAGCTTGCGGGCTGCAGCTTTAGCAGTGGTTGAAATATGGTCATTCCAAGAAAGGTCAGACCCTAGTGTGACGCTTAGCATTGAAACTTTATCCCTGAATTCCAGTGAGTTTGAATCGAATGATATGTCTGGGAGATTTCTATCGACGCGCCTAGAAATAAGGCAACACTGAGTTTTCACTGCATTGTATTAAAGCTAATTACATTTACTATAAACCAGCAACAGTATTACTTAAGACCGGATCCAGAAAGAAATTTCGGGTTGGGATGAGTTAATTTACGGAGGGCCCCCCCCCCGTTGAGGTCTACCTACCTAACAAAGAGACGGATGAGTATAGATATACTCCTAGCAGTAGAAGACATGATCTCCCTGATGTCCAGATTGATTTTTTTATCAGAGTATTATTTTTATTAAATTTTTATTTATATCCTGTAAAATTTCTCACCTCACATTACATAACACAACAAATATGAATGAAATATACATTAATCCAGCCACAAGAATGCTCTCTTGCAAAATTTCTACTATAACTTTAAGTTCTTCAACTGTCTCTGCTTTGATTTGTACGATCGTATCTATACAGAGCTGCGTATGTTCTTCAATAAATGCAACCATATTATCTGGCTATATTTTTCTCAAATATTTCTTGAACTGGGGGGTCCTTAAGACTTTATAGAGCTCTCAGCTTGCCTATATTTAGTAGACTTGGTCTTAAAAAAGATCCACAAAAAGAAATTTAACTGTTGTAATCGATAACATGGGATGCCACAAAATTTTTTATTTGTAAATTGAATGAAAATGTGTTTTTAGCATGACTCTTCCATGTCCAAATAAAGTATTTGACATTTTAATTTTTTTATTTTATAGATCTTTCTTCATATATGTTCATTTTTGGATCCGGTCTCATTGAAAAATTTGGATTTGGTATGTAAATATATACATACTATCTTAGCTGACCAATCAGTATGGAGAACCAGATTAAAAAAACGATGGTGTGTTGACGAGAAAGAATTTCCGCCTATTCCTCCAGGTATTCATTCTATTCTTGATTTTAATCTTCTAATTTATATTAAAACTACACTGTATAATATAAACTAAATCATGGCACATATCTTGAATTCCTAATTTTTATCTAATTTTATTATTATAGTATTGTATCTAATTTTCTGAGATTTGGCTCGTGATTCCGGCTTCTTTCCTTCTACTCTGTTCTTTTCACGATGGAGGGGCCAGCCCAGACAGGCCTTTAGGGGATGGACCTTCTGGTGTATCTCCTTCTCACATCAATATCATTAAAAAAAAAAAAAAATTATGTTTTAATATTTTAAATCACACCTTACACAGTGCCACTTTACGCTTTGCTTATTGAATTCACAAGAATATTTTCAATTTTTTTTTGCTTATTCGTGTTTGTCTGTAACCGTTTCGATCGGCTTATTCTGCGACCGTTCTCGAATTGTTAAATGTGCTCTCTTACGGTTATAGCTAATATGCTGAAATTTGACTCAATAGTTTCTTTTAATAAACTGCACCCTATTGCGAAGTTTCAACTGGCTAGATTGACTAAAAATTGCCCAATCACGAAAATTTGCTGATAACGAACAGAGCATTCTAACAGTTTTCAATTTTTCCAATTTAAATTTTTATTCATATCATATTGGTAATTTTTCGGTCAATTATTAACTATTGATTCAGTTTATAACCAACCTAGTCTATAGTGATAGACAGAAACATGTTTATTAATAATATATGTATTTATTAATATAAAAATATTGGAAAACAAGTTATATTAAAAATAAGATTTGAAAATGCATTTTATATTAGATTTTCGCGAATTTTCATTAACAATAACTTTCGCGGCCCCACGTTAATGACCTTTGAATTAGAGGATACTCCATGGGTACATCCTACTAGACACTGTCATAATAAAAAGGTGACATCATTTAAACTCAATCTTGGTTAGGAAGTGAAAATAAGCAGAGGCAACCAAATCCACGCGTTCCGCAAGAAAATAGGTTTAAACTAGGCCGCCTTTGGAAAACAGAACTATTTAAATATATGATATACTTCTATGTCTTAAGTGTAAAGTATGCCTACTCTAACATTTACACTTTTACTCACAAGCTGGAAAATACGAGTCTCTCAAATAGACCATAAATCGATATTTCATTAAGAGATGGAGTTCTAATTACAACTATATCCTAACAATAGCCACTGAGAGACAAGGGCGGATCCAGGGGAGGGGGCAACCCGCCCCCCATAGAGGCCCGTGCCTGGCAAAAAATTTGTAGAAAAAAAAACATTTATTTTTTTAATTAAATTAATCTTTAAGAAATTCAAAGATATTTTTATAAAGCGAAATTTTTTTTGAGAATACTTAGCCAGACTACCGTTTTATTAGAACCATTGAGAGTCCAGCTGATTCTCCATCCTGAACCAAAGAGAGCGAAAAAAAGATATGGTCCATGTAGGTGTTACCCGGTATCAATCCGCGTATAGCCCGCATGATACCCCACCACGGACCACCTAGAGGGACATGGCATCTCAAGTTCTTATATATTACTCCCCCGATTCAGACGCTTTATACAAGTCTATTCTTACATAGAGATGATACAAATTAATTTAGAATTCCGCGGAGTAGATTCGCGAGCAAATCTACTAAACGGAATTTTTAACAAATTATAAATAAATTTGTTTTTCTAGTATATTTATACAAATAGAGAATTATTAAATTAATTAAATTAATTTAATAATTTCTATGTTTGTATAAATATACTAGAAAAACAAATTTATTTATTTATAATTTGTTAAAAATTCCGTTTAGTAGATTTGCTCGCAGATCTACCGCCGGAATTCTAATTTGTATCATCCTCTCTATGTAAGAATAGACTTGTATAAAGCGTCTGAATCGGGGGTAATATATAGAGCGAATGCCGTCTGTCCGTATTGAAGGTATCATGCATTTTATACGCAGATTGATACCGAGAACAACACGTGGACCATATCTTTTCGCTCTCTTGGTTGGGATGTGCTGGACCTCAATGGTTCGGTAGTCTGCTAAGTATTCTCAAAAAATTTCGCTTTATAAGAAAATATCTTTGAATTTCTTAAAATTAATTTAATTAATTTAATAATTTCTATATTTGTATAAATATACTAGAAAAACAAATTTATTTATAATTTGTTAAAAATTCCGTTTAGTAGATTTGCTCGCGAATCTACTCCGCGGGAATTCTAAATTAATTTGTATCATCTCTCTATGTAGAATAGACTTGTATAAAGCGTCACGAATCGGGAGTAATATAAGAGCTTGAATGCCATGTCCCTCTAGGTGGTCCGTGGTGGGGTATCATGCGGGCTATACGCGGATTGATACCGGGTAACACACCTAGATGGACCATATCTTTTTTCGCTCTCTTGGTTCAGGATGGAGAATCAGCTGGACCTCAATGGTTCTAATAAAACGGTAGTCTGGCTAAGTATTCTCAAAAAATTTCGCTTTATAAAAATATCTTTGAATTTCTTAAAGATTAATTTAATTAATTTAATAATTTCTATATTTGTATAAATATACTAGAAAAACAAATTTATTTATAATTTGTTAAAAATTCCGTTTAGTAGATTTGCTCGCGAATCTACTCCGCCAAATTCTAAATTAATTTATTTTTTTAAAAAATTTTTAAATTAAAAACAAAGTTCTATGTGTGTGTGGGGGGGGGCGTCTCTGACCCCACCCCCACTTGGACAATTCGATCGCGACACACTTTCGAGATAAAAAGTAGATCTTATATACATCGGGCACCTTATATACATTCTCCCCCCCCCCCCCATAAAAAAATTCCTGGATCCGCCCTTGCTGATAGAGATCCTGGTCTTTGATCCATCTCGAAATTTCCGACTTGAATATATATTAGCTTACACACACTAACTACCATCCAATTTTATACTAAGATATAAAAAATACTTTTAACTGCATTTATTCTGTTAAAAACATTTCGAAACAGTTCTCAAAATAAGATAATGTATACAATTTTAACCCCTCTCCCGAAATTTCTTTCTGTCTACGGCCTTGATCCTTTCAAAACCCGTATCTCCGATATTGTTGAAACACAACATCCTTTAATGAAACTGGGCATATCAATCAATATCATATAACTGGGCATATCATATAACTAAAACCTCTAATTATAGAAATAAAATATATTAATGAAAATCCAGGCAAGATGCCTTCCAGAACACGAACTGTCCTCTATAAAGATGGAGACGATATGAAGAGAA